>RPOG01001606.1:0-137580 GCA_008086565.1 Thalassoma bifasciatum
CACACGTAGGCTCGTGCACATACAAAAACCACATTGTAAGGCACTCTGTTATTTTTGCAGATTTCGCTCGGTTCCCATGCTTTCAATAATCCGAACACACACGCAGATGTTGGAGTTTTCATACAGTACAGTCTCTTACGACACCCGATTGACCGCCACCGCCGTGCCGCGCTGCTCTCCCATCAATATTATCGATCTGCCGCCGTATAATCCTCGTGTTTATCCTCCTCAGGTGCATGACTGATGAATTCCTGGAGATATAAACAGCTTGCGTCCTCTCACCTCAAGCAGCCGGTGTGTCAGAGTTTCGCTGGTCAGGATGTGATGTGTGATCCGCTTTCAGAGTTTGACCCCATTAAAATGGCCGTCGTGGGTCAGAGTTCGAGAGAAGGATTATGGCGTCTTGCCAATGACCCGTTTGAACCCTGAAGGGTGCCACAGCTGTGATTAGGGAATATTATCTACATGACGTGGCCCAGACAGGACAAGGGAAAGAAGAGAGAGAGAGAGGTCGTATGAGTCACACATGTAGCCGCCATATTTGGGCATCTTAGTGGTTAGAGGAAAGCGAAGGTGAAGTTCAGGGTGAAAGTTTTTAAAAGAACCATTCAACGCCTCAGGTGTACAAGTTACTGCTCAAAGAGTTAGTTTACACTTCATTCATCAGACCAGGCAACGTTTTTCAATCCTCTGAAGTCCTGTCTCCGTCATAGCTTGCAGAATTATTCATGTACAAGTAAAAGTATGGGTTCCAAAAACTCCTCCAAAAGTACAAGTACTCACCAAAAGCAGCTTGATTTAATGTGATGAGTTATCGTAAAATACCAAATAACAGCCAGGTTCCCTTTAATTGCTAAGTCCCAATTAAGCGCAGGGTATAGCAGTGCATTTTGACGAATAAACGCCGGGAATAATTTACTTAAAAATTCAAAGAAGAAGACGTTGACACTGCTGCTGCACGTTTTCCCATGTTACACGTTTGCACCAATGACTGTATATAGAATGGACAGCGTGCTTCTGCCTGTCAACGTTCTACGATTTTGATGCCAAAAAACCCCGTTTCACTGGCCCCCATTGTGCAGCCAGAGTCTGCGCAGTAGAGAATTTCCGGTGGAGCAGAGTAAAAAAGAGAAATAAAAATATTTATTTCTTCTTCTTCAGAAGGTTTAGTCTCCTTTTGGCTCTTTCCTGAAGTTTCTTATATCCCCGATAAAAACTACTCACGAACGGCAGCTGTCAACTATCGTAAAAAGAAACTTATATCGCGGTTTTTAACGTCCAATAACTAATGAGAAACTAACTTCTCAGAAAAAAAAACACCTGAACACAATGCAGCCAAATGACATCGTCATACCACCTTAGCGTAAGGATGAGAGAAACGTTTCTACGAGGTATCGCAATTTTTTTAAGTTTTCCCGGCTCATATCTGGAATACATGGGGAGGCGGGGCTTATGACCTATACTGCAGCCAGACACCAGGGGGCGGGGCATCTGCTGGAGGCTTCAGTTTGAGCCGCACGTCGTCACGTCCACTCATTATACAGTCTATGGTTTGCACGTGCTTTAAAAAAAAAAAAGCTAATATCAGTCACATCAGTCTCATCGCTGCTGATCGCAACATTAGCTCTTCCCTAAATTCAGCGAGATCGCTTCCAATTAAACTGTTATTTGTGCCTGGTATACCAGAGATTTTTTTGGTTGATCAGTCATCCTTTTTTGAACTGTTTCTCAGAATCAGAATCAACTTTAATCGCCAGGTTTGCTTGAACATACAAGGAATTTTTTTTGGTATACTGTGCTCTCTTGTACAAGGTAAAAGTAAGGCATAAAAAAGAAAGAAGAATTTTACATATAGAATATAATCAACAGCTATAAACACAAAAGAATAACAAAGACAAGACTAATATCTACAGGCTACAAAAAATGATAATCGTGCAGTGGTGAGGAGTGCAAGGATGCAGATATTAAATGAGGTAGATTAACAAAAGTTTCCTTTTTGGTTCCCTGTGGATTAATGGACTGATTGGTGCGTAAAGACTCTTGTAGCGGGCAGATTGCTCCTGCACCAACAAACTTTGGTTTAATTTAAAAGATCCTAAAACTGAACTATCTTTGCTTATGGCTTACTTTTCATTTAGAAAGGTATTTTAGTGTATGTAGGAATCAGAGAGGTGCATTTTGGGGTGGTTGGGGTTTCAACGTCATTTGAGACCCATTGCTGACTTACTTGTTTGCATGTTTATGTGATTTGTGCTGAGTCAAAAAGTGAATTTGTTTATCATGAGCTTTCCTAACCTGTTGATTTCCCTGAAAGATTCCCCCTTTGTGTGGTAGCGCAATTAAAAAAGACTGATGACCCGTCGACCCCAAGAGAGTGAGAGATTGGCAAAAAGTGGTGGAGGCCGAAAGAAGACTACACTGCAAAAACTGAAATCTAAGCAAGTCATTATGTCTCATTAGTAGTAAAAATTGTCTTATTGTTCTTAATTTGAGCCACATTCACCAGACCAGGTCATAAAAATGTCTTGTTTCAAGTTTTTTTAAGACAAAAATGAGTTGTAAATTGCTTGTAACAAGTCAAAAAAAATCTGCCAATGGGATAAGACGACTCCGCCCGGGAAGTTTCTTGAAATTAGAAAGATGTCTTAAAACAAGAATCTTTTATCTTATCCCATTGGCAGATTTTTTTTACTTGTTACAAGCAATTGATGCCTCATTTTTGTCTTTAAAAAACTTGAAATGAGACATTTTTATGACCTTGTCTAGTAAATATGGCTCAAATCAAGAATAGTAAGACAAATTTTATTAAAAATAAGACATAATGACTTGCTTAGATTTCAATTTTTGCAGTGTAGTGAGGAGCTGGAGTTAAAGGTAGAGTGTGCAGAACCTGCAGTGTTCACCGTACGATTAGCTACGGTCGGAGGTAGTGAGCATGCGCAGCCGCTGGCACTGAGCCACAAAAGAGGACGAGTTTGGAAAACAGAGAAGCGAAACCTATTGAAAATTTCTGCATACTCTTCCTCTAAATAACTTCTATTCTTTCTAAAATAAAGTCATAAAAAGCCTGAAAGGATAAATTTAGTTCCTCAGTAAGTGGACTGACTTCCTCAGCTCTGTTGCATCCCCTCAGAGTCCACACACAGACACAGATTCAGGTCCAGTATCAGGGGATTCCTGCAGTTCTTAGCAGCCGTTGGTGTTTATGTGACACCTTTTCAGGGGCGCTAATGCTGGAGAGCCGTTTAACAGCCGAACAGGCCGTTCCCCACGCTGCTGCCAGGAAACAGTAATGGATGGTTGGACAGTGACTCACAGGGGGCAGAGGGGGGGAAGGAGTGAGGTGAGGGAGATGTTGTTATGAAGGGGGTGTTTCTTATCCCCGTCCCATGGCGGCTCCCCTGCTGCGCTGGATGAAAGCTCCCCGACCAGCCGTCGTCGCAGTAACTAATTTGCTGAGATTTTCTGCTCGACTGGAGGCACGAGGAAGAGGCTCCCGAACCCACCCACCCAAAAAAAAAAAAAAGCCCCACACACCCTTCTGAACATCAACTTCAACCTCATCTCTCCCTCAACACTCACAATCTCTTCATCTCTGCTCCCCTGACTCTGAGCTGCTCAGCTGAGGAGACTTCAACCTCCAGGAGAGTCAAAGTCAGGGTCATTAAAACACTTTTATAGCCAGAATATCTAAACTTTGGACAAATATGTTCCATTAATCTGACTCCTGAATCTTTTTTTTCACTATAAAAGCTGAAAAATAGTTTACCCATCTCCATCAGTTCTCACATAAACTGACACAGAAACTTTGACTTTATTTTATTCTCACAATTTATTTGTTGATTTTATTGGTACTAAAGCAAAGCAAGATCTTTAGTGACAGTTATCGCCGATATTTAGTTTAGTTAAGTTTAGTTTATTCACATACATCAACATTAACACAGATACACATATGCATACATATACATATACATATACATATACATATACACATTTACATATACATGTACATATGTTAAATAGGTTTCTCAGTGGGTGGATGTGCAGAAAGGGTGACCCCAAAAGAAGCTAATTAAAGCTTTTAACACTTTTTACTACTACTTCTACCACTACAACTAGGTGTGCGGATTGATTAAAAATAACCAAAAAAAAAAAAAAAAAAGTGTATGGATACCAATGTTGGTATCAGTGCCAGTTAATACTTATGTGATGATTTCTATACTGAGGTTTCACTTTCACTTTCTCTTCTGTCCGTGTGCTCCTCTCACTCACTTTGCTCCTGAGCGCTCTACTAAATATGTTATATTTTGCTTAACAAATTTATTATACAAACACCCAGTGCAAGTTGTTTTGCATTGCTGTTCTTAAATATCAGTAAATTGCTGATTCTGTAATTATTCTTCATGTTTCTGTAATGGTTAATCTGCCAGTATGTGCAAGCTGTTAAATCAAAATGGTATCATTAATGCTCATATAAATTAATTGCTCTTATCCAGGGAAAAAATTAAAGCACATGATTATTTTCTGATTAAAAAAAATAGTTTTTTGCTTCCATTCATGAACAGGAACAGCGGTTTTAGTGGTTGTGTGTTATTTTGATTAACTTTGACAAACTGCTTTTCCATGTAAAAAGTATAAGTATTGATATGAGTTATACTGGACCTTTATTAACTTTGTACTAGGTCGATACCAAATGTTGCTGTATCGCACACAACTATTACTACTACTAATAAATATAATTATAAGTATAACTCTATTTATATGGCACTTTCAGAACAATGTTATAAAAAGCTCTACAGAATAAAAAATAACATCATAAAGGATTAAAGGAAAATACAGAAAACATCAGGCAACAAATCAATGTGTCAATCAAATTACAACAGTCATGAGTTTGGCTGCAAACTGTCGTAGTTTGCATTTGATTTTTTTTTTAGATCTGATAAATATCTTTGAGTGTTTGACGTGTTTAACGACTGATACTTAAAAAGGTATAAAATCTTCACAGTCCAGTGGGAAGCACATGCACTTACTCTGTACACACAGAGCGCTGAACATGCATGTACACACACTTTGTCTCTTAACCCCCCATGGAAACACACACTCACACACACACACACACACACACACACACACACACGCTGCTAAGGACTAAGTGATGCCCAGGGGACAAACAGCTGCTAAAATCTATATGGAAGACTGAACATACACAGAATCACCTCTGAATGCTCATCCATCTTTACACACACACACACACCTTTAATGTGACACATACACACTCTCACACATCCCTGCAGTCGAACTCCCAACACAAATAAAAACTGTGTCCGTTTGTCGGCTGATGCATTTGAGGTTTCTCTCTGAGCTGAAGGCTGAAGAATAAAAATCAATCGTGGACAAAAGTAGAAATGTTTTATCAGGTTTTAAAACACGCAGGATTGATTTCTACAGCTTCAAATCCAACACACACAGATTCCTGGTGAGTGTTTTGGTAAATCGATGCCTCAAACCTAAGTGTCCCGACTTGAAATCAATCATCGTGGACGCCAAAGACAAAAAATTCTCTGCTGCTGTGATAAAGTTTAAACCAATCCAACGTAAGTTATGAAACTGAAAGTACATCTTTGCTTCGACTGGGTTTTGTTGGAACATTAATTTGTAAACAAACCCAGAGAGTGAACTGTTGACAGCTCTGTCATTACTTTGTTTTCAGCTTCTCTGCCATGAAAAAGAAAGTGTAAACCGATAGAGTGATGAGAGATAGATGTAGCCAGAGGACTCCTGTTTTTCCATGACCTTTGACCCCCAGCTATCCTCGCTGTCTACCGTCCAGCAGAAGCACACTGGCCTAACCACGGGTGATGGACACTGACCTACGAACACCAAAAGACAGGTTTACGCAAAGGCTAAGACGCAGACGTAAACACACTGAGCTTCCAGGATCAGTGTGTGAGGTTACTGGTTGCAGAGTTCAGGTCTGAGTGTGTGTGTGTGTCAGTATGTGTGTGTGTGTGCTGGAGGATTAGCCCTCAGACAGACAGACTGTCCCTCAACCCTCAGGACTCCCACTGTGACCTGTTGACCCCCCTCTGCACAGGGGCCTGGACCCCGATAAACCCCCAGAGCTCCTCACCCCTGGAGCCAAACAGACGCAGATAAAAGTCACATTCAAGCAGACGGGACGAACAGATCAGCCACAGTCTGACAGAGATACACACCCAATCAAAGTCTTAACACCAGTTGAAAAATTGCACAAATTTACATTTTGCACTGTTGGATCTTAAAAAAGTTTCATGTAGAGTTTTGAAATGAAATAGTCTGAGAACACAGCCTTTAAAAATGTGGATTCAACATCATTTTCTGTCAGGTATTCACATCGTCATGATGTCATTGATTAGTGACCAAACATCCTCTTTTACCTGGACATGTCCTCTTTTTTGGTGGTGCTATTTTGTCCAGAGGGATTCAGTAAAATTCTCCAAAATATCTGTTTGTGTTGACTGCTTGTGTTGCGCTCTTAGATGGAAAATACCGAAGTGTAAATGCACTTTTACAGATGAACTGTAGATGTAGTATCCCTGTTTTTGTCGTGGTTGTGACCATGACTGAGGTTGAGAATTTCTTTTGGCCGTTGTTAAGTCAAATTTATGGATAAAAAAAACAAAGTTTCCAGATAAGAAGTTAAATTCTGTTAGAAAAAGTCAAAATTTTGAGATGAAAAGTCAAAATATTGAGCTAAAAAGTGAATGTAAAAAAAGAACAGTCAAACTTTTAAACAAAAATTTGCTTTTTTTAATCTCAAAATTTCAACTTTACATTTGCAAGAAAAAAAACAGAACAAAAAGGAAACTTAACAAAGCCAGTTTTTCATTTTCTATATTTTTAACTGGAGGAAATGAGCTTTAATACATTATCCACGTTTGCATAATAGAAAATGTTAACTTCAAACAAAGAATGAGTGTTTTAAATAAATGTTTGGACTATGAAGGTACTTTGTCGTCTTTTAGCATCTTGGGTATTTTTGCAGGATCTCAATGAGACTGGGAAGGGAGTCTTCTTTTTGGGCTTTTAGGATTTGGTCACCCTTCTACTGATGGCAAAGGCTAAAAAACTTTCTCTCTTTGAACGGGGGCCTCATTGCTGAGCTGCATAATCAAGACCTCTCACAGTGCAACAACATCACTGAGGTTGGACGCATTAAGACAGACATTTTGAATTTCTTCAAAGATCTTGAGGGTTATGAAACAAAAAGGTCAAGCGGCAGACCCAAAAACTTTTTTTTTTATCAGCACTGAGCCCAAGAATGGGTCTGAGAGAAAAGAGCTTTAAAAACAAAAACCTCTTGGTCTTCCAAAAGGCCTTCCACTAAATTTCCTGTTTGGACTTTGACAGAGAGCATCATGGGACATTGAAAGATGGGAGAAAGTTTAATTCTCTGAGGAGAAAAAATTTAACTTCGATGGTCCTTGTGCAGGGGCGTCCAACGGCAGCTGGCTGTGTGGGGATGTCCTTCATGACTGAGGGCCCTGCCGCCTGATAGAGGACTGATCTTCTTCTTCCAGAGGAATAATCTCACTCTTTTGGATCATCCTGCATGTTCCTCTGATCTAAATCACATTGAAAAAATTATGGGATGGATGGAGAGGAAAGTTTATAAAAATGGAAGTCAGTCTCAGACAGTGGATGCCAATCATGAAGCATCTTCACCACTTGGAGCAACCTCCTGGAAACACTCACATCAAGCATTGACTAACAGATTTTTGAAGTGATCAACAAGATCAAACTTTTATTCTTTATTTGAGTTTTTTGAGCTGTGGTCTTAAACTTTTGATGAGCTGATGAACAGACTATTTCCTCGCAGTGACGTGAAGGACTTCAGTAAAAGTATTTGGTGACACTCCTCCTCCTATTTGTGTATCAGAGTCTGTTTCGGGTCATAGATAAACTATCTCAGAGGCTAATAGTAGCTCTACAGTCCATTAGAGAGCCACAATTAGAGAAAGTCTTAAATTAGAGAATACACACACACACACACACACACACACACACACACACACACACACCTCTGCTTTATCAGTGAAACACTCTGGTTATTAGAGAGCAGGTGACCCCATCAGTGTTTCTGCAGATTGTTGAGCCTTTGAAACCGTCTTTATGAGGATGTGATGCTCAGAAAATATTCCTTTTAGTGAAATTTGGAGTGACTTGTAGACTTGGCTGCAGAACTTTTGAACATCCTCTTTCTTCCGACTGATTTGATTTTACTGACGCCTCAAAAGTAGAAGAAATGTACAGAAAAAGCTTGGTCAGGAAGAAACTGTTTGACTGAAAATCCAAGAAATTGTCCCTAGTAGAGAAAGAAAAGATTACTTCATGTTTCTGACTGTATTGTTCGCAGTTCGGTCAGGATCTGGTTGTGTGTGTGTGTGTGTGTGTGTGTGTGTGTGTGAGTGTGTGTGTGTGTGTGTGTGTGTGTGTGTAGGCTGTAGATTGGTGGTGCCCTGGTCCATTCTGGGACGTCTGGGATGGTGTTGACAATGCTTTGCTCTCTCCATATTTGTACATGGTTAGTGTGTCAAGATGTGGCCAAGGAGCCATGAGATAAGAGTGGACGTCTGGATGCTGTGTGTGTGTGTGTGTGTGTGTGTGTGTGTGTGTGTGTGTGTGTGTGAGAGAGAGAGAGAGCGTGAGAGAGAGTGTCCTTATCCACCAGCTCTCCATCCGTCCCCTTTAAGCCTGAGGATGTGGTCACACTGCTCAATCGTGCCATGTTTAAGCTCTTATTTCTCCAGTATGACCACAATTATAACTAAACATGGACACAATTCACTTTTCTGGTTTACACACTATGGAGAGGTGTGTTTCACTGTTGTACAGTTCTGAAGCCAAAGGAACCCCCCTTACTGGAGCCGCCATTGGTCGCCATTGTGCAACCAAGGTCTGCGGAGTAGAGGATTTGGGTGGAGCCGGGTAATACTTGAAATGAGACATTTTTTTGACCTTGTCAAGTAAATGTGGCTCAAATCAAGACAAATAAGATAAATTTTACTAAAAATAAGACATAATGACCTGCTTAGATTTCAGTTTTTGCAGTGTTTAAGGCTGAACTTGCAGCGTTTCTGGCTGTGTCGGTACTTCTTGCCTGTTTGATGTTTATACAGTTGTGTCACCCCTTGACTTATTTGCTTCCTTTGCAGTGCATTTGCTTTTGAATGTGCAGCATTTCTATAAAATACACGTTTATCAATATGGATGTCATTTCAGCCATTGTTGAGCTTTGAACCCTACCAGTCACCATTAACTTTGATTATTATGAATGTATGTCCGTAAAAATTCAATTAAAATATTTCCTAAAAAAGGAAAAGACTCCTTCCTAAGTCAGGAGTGTCGGATGTTGTCTTTACTGACCTGTAAAAACCTCTCACCCACTCATTTTATTTTGACAGTTTGTTGTAGCGTAATGATTATTATGGTTTTGTTTTGGTGCCTGACTTCCTGTCCAGCAGTGACACATAAACTAGAATCAATCCAACGTTGTACTTGGAAACGGACTAAATGTAAAATACAGCTGTCAGTAAAAAAAAAGAAATTGAATATAATGTACAAAGAAGCCACATGGCATACTCGAGGCAATGAAACTCTGTCTTTGTTAAAGAAAATTTAAAAGGGACAAGTTGTGTCTCTTCTCCTAAATGGTCAGAAATCACCTCAGTTAAAATTTTAGTAAACTAAAAACGAAATAATCAGTCAGTGTTTTGATACTAATAGCAGACTCAGACAGTTTTTTAGATTGGTTTATTTGACCCCAGCTTAGACAGAGGTCCATCCAATAACTAGAAAGACTGTAGTGGAAGCTCAGAGCCTTTAAAACACTTGAAGCTGAATCTGACTGAAGCACGCCGCCACATATAAAACAATTCAAATAATCAAAGATGAGGAAATCCACAGAGGACCTCATAAAGACACAAACTCAAACAGAATTCGGTTAGCAATTAAGGAATACGGGAACTGGCCTTAAATGGCGGAGATGGATCCTGGCTAACTTATTTACCCATCAGGCTTTGCTTCCTCAAGCCTTAACTCTTATTTTTTTTCCTGTTTTAAAAGCTTTTCCGAGTGATAAGCCTCCAGCGCTCCCTCCCTCGGGAGAGATGATGCTAATGTCATGGCAACGCTCTGACAGCGCCACCCACAACGAGGAGACACACTTCCCTGTTTTGGCCTGGTGATGTCATCATGCATGGAGACAGACGGGGGCCACGGCAGGACGCAACTGTGCAAATATAAACACACAAACAGACACGTGTGGTTATCACAGAGACGAAGAGGGCGGCGGGTTTTAGAGGGGTGGGGGTTCTGGAGCCGTGGTGGGACAGGGGACTGATAAGGGGGGGGGTTCAAGGAGACCCCCGCACTAGGACCTGACAGGACACACAGACAGGAGAGGATGGGTTAGGCAGTTATGCAGATTCTGGTTTCTGAGCCATGGAAGAAAACTCACAAAACTTGTTGCTGCAGCTGACAACAAACATCCATCTATTACTCGCCATTATTTTTAAGGAAGATATAATTATAAGTTTTATTATAGTAGTGTATACGAAGAGGAGGGGGGGGAGGTGCCACCACTCTTGCACTAAGGCCCCATTTACACGACAACGTTCCACAGCATTTCACCCATGAAAACGCAATAAAAAAAATCTGTGTCTACACGGAAAAGCTGTGGGACCTAAAACGCTGAAGTACACACGTCAGGCCTGAAGTTGGAGACATAACTTTATATTTATATTTATATTTAAAAAGTTTATATTAAAAACTTCTTCTCTAATTGCAGAAATAGTGCAATGAATACACGTTTTGGTAGAAGGCAGTGAGTAGATTCAACACAACAACAAAAAAAAAGAACAAAACAGTAGGTCACTGTTGTTGTTTTTTGGTTTGGTGCCTGGCAAAGTGGAGGCTCATTGCTCACGTGCAGAGCTGCAGCGTAACCAGCGTTTTCCCTGGCTTAGTGCGAAAACGCCCTATCCATGTAAACTGGAGGCTTAAATGCAACAATACTTTTGCGTTTCACCGGAAAACCGTTAAAGTGTCCTCTTGGGAGCCTAAACAAAGCTGAAGTGCCCTCCTGGTTGACAAACCATAATAATCTACCTGAAATGTGCACAGAGAACTGAAACATGCTTGAGTGCCCAACTCGGGAGCCAAAACATGAGGTACAGTGCTTTTTGGGGGCCAAATAACACTGAAGCGCCTTCTCAGGAGCAAAATTATTGCCCAACTCCTCTCCACGGTGCCAAACTCGAGCTAAAGTGCCCTCTTAGGAGCCAAAACAAATGTAGTTGTACCCTCCTGATTGGAGCCAAAACATTTGCCAAAGTGTCATATCAGGTGCCAAAATATGCTTAAGTGCCCTTTTAGGCATAAAACACTTGCTCAAGTGCCTTCTTCACTGCCAAACTTGCACTAAAGTGCCGCCTTGGAGCCAAAACATGTGCTGTATTTGCCTGTTTTCTCTTTTTCTTTCACTCCTACCCTTAAAAATCTTGTGCAAGCCACTCTCTCATGCCATGAAAGTTAATTTTTGGAACATCAGAGGAATCATACATGCTTTTATTTTGAAATACTTGGGTTTTTTTGCACAGGATTATACATAAGTGTGCAGGTTACAGGGCACTTGGAGGGGTTGTTTGTTTGTTTTTCTGTTTGTTAGTTTTTTTTGCATTGCAGCTACTGAAAAGTCACAACTCCATGTCATACAAAAAGGTTTCTTTGAGTTTGAACAAAGTTTAACAGAAGCTCTTCAATTGTCCTGGCTTGTTTTGCAGTGTTTTGTGGTGCATTTGTTGCTAATATGTGCATCTTTTCTTTTTTGGCATAATAATTTTCTTTTTTGCAGGATGCCTGTTTCCACCATTCTACTGTTTTTGCATAAGCACAGTCTGCAGGCTGTCAAACCGTGTTGGCTGTCACTGTGTCTTCTTTTGAGGTGCTGTCTTTAACTTCCTCACATTGTGTTGAAATATTAATTTAAATGCATACAATGTATTTTTGTTCCGTATCTGATGGAGGCAGGTGTTTCTGTTCTGAAACACTGATCATCATCATCCACACTCTGAGATGAGTTTCCCTCGTTCTGATAAAACCATGTTAGAGCAGCACATCCTGAACCAGACCTGCTGAAGAGATCTGCGGTTTATCTCACTGATAGACCAGACTCCCGGAAAACAAGTGTTGAGAACAGCAGCGTCTTATTCTGTCATCTCACACCCAGACACACAAGCACACGCAGACTAAAATGAACAAGGCTACACAACTCTAATCCAATTTAAAGTTCACATACATTCTTTTTTCTGTGTTCTCTATGGTTATTAATGACCTCAGTCAGGAAATCTCCATTGAAACACATTTTATGTTGAAGATTCTGTCATGTACATGCACACTCACTTGTAGTGAAAGCAGAGCAGGAGCTTTAGATGGCTTTAACTGGTTTTAATTAAAAAACGAAAGGTAAGGGATATCTCAAAGTGTCTTAAAGTGCTTGGATATAAACACAGAAAAACCATCATATCATGTTTTATTATTCAGTGAGTTGGAAATCCAATGAGGTTGGGAAGCAAGGATGGGGCCAGGTTCACCACTTTGTCAACAACTGCGTGAGCAAATAGTCCAACAGTTCAAGAACAATGTGTCTCAACAAACAAATACAGGAATTTCCATAATACAATAAAAAGATTCAGAGAATCTGGAGAAATATCTGCACGTAAGCAGCAAGGCCATAAACCAACATTAAATGGTCGTGACCTTTGACCCCTCAGGCGGCGCTGCATTAAAAACCCACATCATTGTGTAAAGGATATTAGCACGTGGGCTCAGGAACACTTCAGAAAACCATTGTCAGTTAACACAGTTCATCACTACATCTACAAGTGACAGTTCAAACTCTACCATGCAAAGACAAAGTCAGCTCTGCTCTCTTTTGTAGATCTGCTAATCATCATTGATCACACCTGTGCTGACTCTCCAACCAGCACAGGTGTGATTTTGATTTGATTTGCTTGAATGGTTGTTTGTTGAACCTTGCAAATCTATATTTTGCGTCATCACTTGATCTTCTCTTTTATTGTGCCTTTTTCTTGGAGAAGATATATAAGTTGATCTGTAGCATCATAGATGTTACCATGGTAAGTGGGTCAATGATGTGACGTCCCTTTTTTTGTGTCCGAGTGCGATATTTCCTTCCATCATGAATTGAGTATTTCATCACATGTATTTCTTTATTCTATGAAACCTGTGTTATTTGAACACATCTTTAAACTATTAAAATATAACATGTTTTTTTGTGTTTTGGTTCCTCAAACCCCCAAAATGTCAGGTGGTGCAACCGTCCTGACAAGTATCCACAGTAATTAAACTCTAAAAATTGAATGTCAGTTATTGGAAATGGAAATTAAAAATACAGTGGCATTATTTTATGCTTTAACCTTTTTAAATAAAACATTCTTTGCAAATAAAAAGAATTTTTCAAGCTGTTGAGAAATTTAAAAAACTTTTGTCCCGTAATTTTCACCTTGTCAAATGTCAGGGTGGTGCAACCGTAACATTAGACTTTTATTTTAAAGTGAAGAGAATAAAACAGGAAACAGGAAACTGCATCAGCCAGAGGAGCCCAAATGACATTTGTGACCAAGTGGAAAAGTTTGTAGATTTCTCTGAAATACTGATAAAAAAGGTTTTTTCACTTCATTGGTGACTGGAACAATTTCCATGTCAGGTGGTACAACCAATGTAATAATGTGAAATGTTATTTTAACATCAAATTATTTATCCTTTTCATAAATAAAACAAATGAAACACACAAAATGAAAATGTATGAGTCACTACAGACACTTGAGAGATACTTGCCGATAATTTCACACAGAAAAAATAACAGGAACATATAAATATATTTTCATATATTTGGTTGCACCACCTGACATTTTTGGGTGCTCAAATTAAAAATACTAAAAAATAATGAACCTAAAAACTTTGATATGTTGGTCAACGACTGAAATCTGTTAGAAAACATAATTCTTCTCTCAGAAATATGATTTTTATCCATTTTCAAAGAACTTTTTAAAAATAAGTTTTTAGACCCTCTTTTTGTCACTGACCCAAATATTATTGAAATGAAACACAATGAAACAATTAAACACATCACTTAAAGCCTTTGAGGCGGGAAACAATGTTTTGAGCAAAAATGGACTTGTGAAATATCTCTGTAGCGGACATATGAACTTTCTTTCTGGTGTCAGGTTACAAATCTACGACGTCATACAGTGGCTTGATGTGGATTGGTCTGTGATGAGCACGTCGAGCCAGACGGTTGTCCAATCACCAGCTGCTTTATTTTTTAAAGTCCCGCCTCTGAAAGCACTCTCTAGCGCCCCTTACCCAGATGGACTGGTGAAATAAATCTGTGACAGATATATGAAACTGTCCATCTGGCGTGTCAGGTTAGTGTTCTAAAACCCCTCATTAAAGTCAGGCAACACAACAGCCTTTTTTTTCTTTTTATTTGTCTCTCTTTGGCTATCTTTAGGTTGATTTTACAATTTTTTAAACTGAAATCAAGGCGTATACTGACACTGAAAGGGCAAGGGACCCACACTAAAAATGTTAAAACCAACATTTGATGTATAATGATGCCTAACAAGGTAACCAAGAGATAAAAATAAATTGGTTTTTAGATAGTTGTAATTTACACCTGTTTAAGACACGAGCCAGTGGGGACCCTTTAACACAGGAGGAGGGTTAAATACTGCTGCAGGCGATTACTGGATGTGCCTGCAGAAAGACACCAAGTCTCTGAAAGAAAACTGCACTCCCAAATTACTAAAATAAATCAGATGAAGCAGGGTTTCTTCTCCTTTTTAATGCAGATTTAAAAGATCTGGACTAAGTCATGAAGTGTTCACCAACTTTACAGAAAAGTGGCGCTGGACACAATGTCTTCTTTAAGAAGTATTGGCAAAAAAGTTCTGATATTCAGGTCAGTATGGTAGTTTATTAAAGGGATGTATTTGTACGCCTACTTTTTATCCTCTCTCTGATCTTCAAACAACTCTTAGTTTATTTTACATTCAAAATCTTCCTTATTTTTCCAGTTTATTCATTGAACCATGGGCACAATAAACGGGCTAATAAGACTTTGATTGACTGAGTTTCAAAACTATGATTTCCTTTTCTTTTGCTATAACAAGGCTCTAAATTAGCTTAAACAGAGTGTTGGAAGTCTTGAATTTGAAGGCGTAACAGCTATCATGGAGTGTGACGTGGGTCATGAGGTCAAAACAATGGCCGCCTGCTGAAGGAGGAAGCCGGTGGTGGAGAAAAGGAAGGAAAAAGTAGCAACAGTGCAGCTTCTGTCTGTCCGTCTCTCCGCTCTGGAGGTGGAAACAGCCGTGTATGTTTTTCCCACACTGCTGATAAAGCTATCTGTGTCGGTCCCAGTCATCCTGGCTCCACCTCCACCTCCACCTCAGCCCCGCATGTCTTAGAGGCTGTCCTCAGGAGGAGCCAGCCAATAAAGATAAGCCTGACGGAGGAGCCAGCCAATAAAAGATAAGCCTCCGAGGAGCCAGCCAATAAAAGATAAGCCCCGCGGCATGTCTGTGACTTCCTCACTGATCTTCCTTTGGCAGATACAAGGCTCTGCGCTGATACGGCTGGCGTCTCAGTGGCACTGAGAGAAAATCAACATGTCGGCCATCAAAGGAACATTTTAGCATTTCACAGGAGGAACTTTGAAACATCATTAATATTTACAACCAGGGTCTTAGATAATGAACAGGCAGTCATCTGCTAATCAGGGAAACACCTATAAGATATATCCACTGTCCTTTCCTTTTCAAAAAAAAGACATAAAAGCTCCAAAAATAACTTAAAAAAAAACAAAATAAACATTAACAGGGACCATTTTTACTGCACAAAGAGCATTCTCCATTAATGTACTCTTAAGTAAATACAGCCGAACTGAAAGGTAAAGTTTATGTCTTGTAGAAATTGTTGAGCTGCATAATCAAAACCTCTCACAACGCAACGCCATCGCTGCTCAGGTTGGACACAGTAAGATGGACATTTTGAATTTCTTCAAGGATCCCAAGGGTTATGGAACCAAAAAATTAAGTGGTAGACCCAAAAAAGTAACCAGTACTGAGCCCCAGGATCTGATTGGCTGCTCTTCTCCAATCCCTGATCCAAATTAAGATCATTACTGGAGTCGACTGCAGCCCAATAACCATCAGACGGTGTCTAAGAGAGAAGAGCTTTAAGAACAAAAACCTCTTCAAAGGCCTCGTCTCCTTCCATTAAATTTCCCGTTTGGACTTTGACAGAAAGCAGCAAACGTATGGCATTGAAAGGTGGAAGGAAGTTTGATTCTCTGAGGTTGGGAAATTGAACCTTGATGGTCCTGATGGTGTCCAACGTTACTGTCATGACAAGGAGATCCCACTGAGATGTTTTCTCAGGGAGTGGACACATCATGATCTGCTTTTTCTTTCAATGGGACAATGGAGCTTCGAGTTGTGCAGGGGCATCCTTCATGACTGAAGTTTGTGCAACTTTTCAACTGGTCTTAAGGTTTTGATCAGTCCAGGAAAATGTCTTATTTCAAGAAACTGAAAGAGAAAATTGATCCTGAAATACGATACCAATGTTAATTTGTTTGGCATTTTGATAAAATCTCAAATCATTTCAATTTAACACATTCATTTCTCAATATATAAACTCTAACACACTGATTCCCAACCTGTGGTCCGCGGCCCCATGATGGGCCGCCAGGGTCTTACAAGTGGGCCGCCAAATCATTTCCAAAATAGCATAATTTTAGTGGAGGGTGATAATATAAAGATACAAATATACAGAATAATGAATTATGTTAAAACCGAGATAAGTTTTAAAACAAATTAAAACTATTAAATAGTCATATAGAAAAAAAAAACCTTTAAGAAAGCATGTTAGAGCCCAGTATGTAACATGACCCAAAATGCAACAACAACCTGAAATGCACTAAAAAACAAAAAAGAAAAAGAAATAAAACCGAAAATAACAAAGTTGCTGGGCCGGAAAGGCACAAAAAGAATGTAGTACAACCCAAAATATAATAACTGACCCACAATGAAACAACTTGTCACACTCTGTACTTATTGGGTCAGAGGTGTGCCACAAACATTTTTGAGACTCAAATGTGGGCCCTGAGTTGGAAAAGGTTGGGGACCACTGATCTAACAATTGTATGAGAACCACATTCAACTGTATCACAAGTTTCTCCAACATGAAAACTCTTAGCTAAAGTTCACTGCAACTTAATAAATTAAAGACAACTATGCATTTTTTTCTTCAATATTCTCAAATTTAAACCTAGTTTTACGCACAGCATGGAAAACCACCTACTCTTTCACTCCCTCACTGTCACAAGATTGCGTTTAGAAACATGGTACTGTTTGAGTTTAAGTGAATCAATACTCAATTCAGCAAGTACCCAAAAAAGTCCTGAATGACTTCAAAATTTGGCACTGGGAAAAAAAAGGAAATTAAACAGGAATAACGTCTCAATGGGAAAAATTAAAGAAGTTAAATCAGACTTTTTTTCCAGATAACATGACAAAAATGTTCGCTTAGATTCCAGTTTTTGCCGTCTGATGCATCCAGACTTTAACCTCCATCAATCAAGTTTTGAATGCAGCTTTTTTTCGTCTGTTGATGCTCAGCTCAGTTTGTTTTTCTATCACTTTGTCCACTTGGCCTACAGCATTCATATCTCTAACATTTCCCTTCTTTTTTATCTCTTTAACTCCAGTTATCAGACAAACAGAGCTTTAAAGATTTGGGTCTGGATGTGTTCCCGTGTTATTATCGTACCATATTAAATTTGTGTTTTCTTCTTCTAAACTTCAGGAATCTTCAGCACATTTGATAATCTGACAAATCTTTCACAAAGGCATTTTTCAGCACGCTTCAGTTATTCCTAACGGCGTCTAATGGGACGTATGCATGGAGCGTTGGCACATGAAGACAGAGGAGACGTCTTTGAGCCAACAGAGATAAAGTGAAAGTCCTGCTCTGTCTCACACACACACACACACACACACACCTCCTCTCCACCCTAACAGCACCCTCGGCGAGCCCCCCTGTTCTCTAGCCGCTAATGACGGACAGCTGAAGGCACACTCCTGGGGCGCCAATCAAATTTGCAGGCCTGTAATTGGATTACGGCGGGCAGGGGGGAGGGCTTTTATCTCTCCCTCTCTCCCTCTCTCTTGTTTGTGCTCTTGTCTGCGGGTGAATGATGGACAAAAGAGCGGCCTGTCAACGTCAACTCCAGGCTGACAGAGGATATGTGTGTGTGTGTGTGTGTGTGTGTGTGTGGGAGCTTGGAGGGCTGCTGAGTTTCCTGACGTGACTTTTTACGTCTGTTTTTGCCTCTACAGTACGTGTTTAATATCTGTGGGTTCAATTGTTTGCAGGTTTGTGTGTGTGTGTGTCTGTTCTGTGTGTGTGTGTGTGTGTGTGGAAGCAGGCAAAGAGCTAAACATCACTTAGCTCATTGCCTCGTCTCTGTTGCCTTTTCACCAGAGCTCAACACCAGAGCGACACAAAGGCAGCTGTCCGCCGGCCAAGTCTCCTGGAGGGAAAAGATGACAAATCACAGACACAATAAAGCCGACAGCCGACGTGGAAGCTCTGCTGAGTGAGGACACGGCTGGAGGAGCAGGGCCTGAATCCAGAAAAAAGGTTTTCGTTTCTTGGAGAGAAGAAATAGAGTAAAATCTGGAGACTTGTTTTTGTGTGAATGCTGACCATCACTGTTGAAGAAGACACGTAAACACACCCACATGTGCAAAAACAGCTCGATTAACTCACCACTGCTAACGCACACACCCTCAGGCTCCTCACACACCTCTCAGCACTACGTGTGTGTGCGACTGTCATCATGACGGTAATGATGACATCTGAACAACACAGAAGCACACACACACACACACACACACACACACACTGACACAGGGTCTCCTCTATGAGTGTGTAGGTGATGAGGTCGCTGATGTTTCACATGCAAACAGAACCTGAAACCACCTTTATTTGTGCTCAGCTTTTATCAATAACTACAAGCTGCCTTAATCTGAGTGTCGTGGATTCAACAAGGTGCTGGAAACATCCTTCAGAGTTTTTTTTTTTTTTTTAAAGGGCTTTTTATGCCTTTACTGGATAGAGGAGGACAGTGGACAGAGCAGGAAAGGGGGAGAGAGTGAGGCGTGACATGCGGGAGACAGGCCGCGAACCCCATGGTGCGCGACCATAGACCAGTGGTCCCCAAAGTGGGGGTCGGGACCCTTTAGGGGGTCGCGAGACATTGATAGGGGGTCATGGAATGTGTCCCAAAATCGAAAACTATGAACAATTCATGAACATTTTGTCCATTTTTGTGAGAGTAAAAGCAAAAATTTGGGTGAAAGATAATATAAAATCATGCAAACAGAAAATGTTTTATCTGTTTTTCACATTTCTTTGTTCAAGTTTGATGCCGTGAACTCAGCAAAGTGCACATTAGTCGGTACATTTTCTATCGATCAGTTAAATTAAGTATCTTCAGGGTTTTTTTGTTTGTTTTTGTCTGTTTTTGGATTGTCCCATTAGTGTTGTACCACAGCAGGGGGTCACCAGTCCCTAACGCTGCTATTTTGGGGGTCACAGGCGGAAAAGTTTGGGAACTGCTGCCATAGACTGTATAAAACATGGACGTAGTCTCCGTGATGTCACCCGTCTGTTACTGCAGCCCCGTTTTGAGGCTAAACGGCGGGCGCGACCATATTGGAATTGGGACGAGTGACGAGTGCCCAAACTCACAGCTATTGGGCGCCTGTCAGTCACGTGATCTGAGCTGTGGCTCTGATTGGGCAAGCTCTCGATCCTAATATCTTCCAAACGGCTGAGTTAGAAAAAAATTCACCCCCCTCACAGTGTGTGCCCTAAGCGAAATTAGCGATCCAGACGGGAGACAGAGTTTGTACCAGGCTTTAAATACGATAATTTCGGCTCTGAAAACGATCCACCAGGCCATCCGTGCCCCTCCCTCAGAGTTTTTTTTTTATCTGTATTGACATGGTGACATCACACAGAGGCTGCAGATTTTTCAGCTGAACATCCAGAGTTGTTGAAGCAGCCTCCAAAGTGTATCAGTGTATCATTCGTTCATTCCATTTCCATTTTAGAATCCAAAATCGTAAAACGGATAACGACTTATTTCATTTCTCGTTTTCAAATCAAAAATTGGATTTGATTTGTTTTGAAATTACTAATAAAATATGAGAGGATGGAATTATCATGGGATTTTTGATCTAATCGTTTTTGGTTTGTATGATTTTCGATGTGTTGTGACCCGGAAGTTGTTGACTTCTTTTCTCAGGGAGGCCAGTCTTTAACCACACGGATCTTGAAAACACAGAGATAGAGAAGGCGATATACAGTGAGTGACACTTAAATAGACCACAATGGCCGTATTAGAACAATACGCCAATGTTATTAAGCAGTTGTTCGAAGCTGGTAAGACCCACACAGACATTTCGGGGAAGTTGCAGGAGATTTCTGCATCCAACACAACCTCAGGCGGAAACGAATACAATATCTGTGAGGTTCACCAAACCCCAAACAGTATCAAAACTATTTACCTGGGCTGTGACTCTATTAAAATATTAATATAATTAATCAGAGGCTTTGTAATTAATTAATCTCAATTAATTGCGTATCAATATTTGACCCAAGAACAGGTGAACTGAATGAATGCATTAGCTTGGACTTGGTCAAATCGCTTTTTAACCTTTTTTTTGGCCACAGAGAGGTCCTGATTGATTCAATTCAATTCAATTTATTCAATTAGCATTTAAAGATCACGCACAACAAATATATCATAGATCCAAATATCACATAATGGTTGAAGCTAATCGAAAGGGTGTAGGCTGAAGCTCATGCTTATTTTGCCTACCCGTTTTGCAAAATATAAAATCAAATTAAACAAATAAATGTAGAAATAAACTTAATCAACTTAATTACATGGTCTGAGTAACACCATAAGTTTTCTTAATGGAGAAAAGATATACATTTTCAAAACATATTACAGTAGTAAAAATAATCCCATGAAATCCTTAGCAATATTACAACCAAACACAACCCAAGTTCCAATATTTTGTTGTTGTTTTCCTCACATTTGATTTACATATTTTCTTATTACTTTGGTTTTAAACATGTTTTTAAATGAAGAAAGTGAATAACACATTTTTAATTCACTGTCACAACTATTTACACCTTTAACAGAAACACACCTCTGCTTGATATTAGTTCTTGTCTTCATTTTTTTGATCTATTAAAGTACTGAGATTGAAATTTTTTTATGTGAAACAAAGAAAAAAGAAATCAAAGAAGAAAACCTTCCAGTAACGCTCATCAAACTACCTTTAACCTGAAGATTCCTTGCAGTAAAGTGGCCTCAGCTGCTGAAAAACTGGGGCCTCACGAACTGACAGCAAACACACTTGTCAGCCGTGGTGCTGTCATTCTCCCCGGCTCTGGAGACGCTCTGTGTGGGAACGTTCTGGAAAAGCGAGCTCCTATCAGCGCTCTCACACCAGCTCCTGTCACCTTCCTCAGCCGACACCGGGCGACGCAGCCAGAGCCGAGAGCGTCATGGTGTGAAACAGAGCTGCTAACTCATGTTGTTGTTGATTAAAGGCTGCAGGTGGGGGTCTGGTGTCTGAAACCTCCAGGAAGAGCTGCAGGCCCTCATTACTGAGAAACTACTGCCAGGAACCATCCAGAAAAACATCCAGGGTAGAAAGAGACAAGTTTAACTCTTCTAGAGAGCAGAGTTAGACCATAAACATGAAGCTTATCATTTTCTTTATCATCTGAGGGGCAGAACTTGTTTTGATTGAATTGTTGTTCTGACCACAATAGGAATACAAAAACAGCAAAAACTCAATATCTCATCAGGTTTATTCTTCTAATTTCTACTCAAAATATCTCATCACACTCAATATAAGACACAGTTACCTAAAGGGAAACATTTCAGTCGTATATCAGAACTTTTTTAAAGATGGTTGCACTGCAAAAACTGACACCTAAGTAAGAGATTATGTCCTATTTGAAGTAAAAATTATCTCATTATTCTTGAAATGAACCACATTCAACTGGTAAGTCAATAAAAACTTCTTATTTCAAGTTATTTAAAGACAAAAATGAGGTCTGAATTGCTTGTAACAAGTAACTAAAAACTGCCAATAGGTCAAGAGTGTTTTCTTGTGTTGAGACATAACTCTAATTTCAAGAAACTTGATAAGCAAATTGTTCTGATTCCATTGAAAGATTTTTTTTTTCACATGTTAAAGGCAATTCAGACCTCATTTTTGTTTTTAAATATCTTGAAATAAGATCCGTCATTTAAAAAGCCACCTTGATTGGAGTCATTTCTCAGAGGAAACACGCTTTTATTACTTGTTTTTACAAAGTTTTGGAGCTGCTGATCTGATTTTCTTTATAAGTTAAAGATAAATCATCTTTTTTCAAGAAACAAACTCAGCTAGAATTAAGAAAACAAAGCTCTATCTTTATCTGTAGCTCATTATAAAGACACAAAACCTCTAAAACAAGAAAATGTGGCTTGAATGAGCTTTCCTGCTATTTTCAAGTGCTTCTTTATTTAGCAAAGCTTGAGTCTCAAGTCTTTGTTCCAAGATTTTTTTACTAAGATAACTATCACTTGTTTGATTGGCAGTTTTTTTTCTTTGCTTAATACAAGCACAACCATCTCATTAATATTTTACAACTTATTTTAACAGCGGCCTTTTCCCAGTGTATCATCAAGTCAAGATAATGGCACTATAGTTCACTTTATATTGAAAAAAGACATCTCATATTTTGTGTTTGTATCAAGAAATATGCACCTGTTATTGGTGAGAAAATGTTCATTTTGAGTTATTTCTGGGTTGTTTAAAGTTGGATATTTTTACTTGTTTTGGAAAGTCTTGACAAGAAAAGTTTTCATGTTCTGTTAGCAAATAATTTGGCTTATTTTAAGGAAAATACCCTTAATTTTTGAGTATCTTTTCTTGTTTTTAAAGGCAGGCTTTTTGCAGGGTAAATACCGAAGGAAAATTCAAGAAAAATTGAAGGTCGGAGTTAAAATCTGGGTCAGAATAAGAGCAAGTCAAGAGAATTTGTCTCCTGAACCACTGAGTGAGTCCATGTCTGTTTTGAGGTGTTGTGGTGCTTTCTGTGTTCATGAATGTTATTATTCTGTTTGTGTGTGTGTGTGTGTGTGTGTGTGTGTGTGTGTGTGTGATTGCAGCCAAGGCGTCTGGATGTTGCTGAGAACTTCCAGAGCCCCGCAGCAGAGTGCCTGTCCCTCAACCACGCCGGCTCTGAAACACACTCGAGACAAGTTAATCCTCCAGAGCTCGGTGTTATCTGCACCCACCCACCAACCCACCGACCCCCCCGACTCCCTCCCTCCCTCCTCCCTCCGTCGCTGCCTCCAGCTCTCCTGGTTCCCTCCGTTTTTCGTTCAGGCCCTCCCGCTCTGTGATCGATCGCGTACTTTGCTAACACTCGCTCAGCCCTCAGTTTGTTGCCTCGTAGATTACGAACACCTCCATTTCTCAAACTGTCCACATCCTCTTCTCACAGGAACCTTCTCTGTGTGTTTAACAGAGAGTTTGGTTTTCACTGTGATCTTGTTATGTGGACATGACGGCAGCTGTGGGTCACATACACTGCTTACCAAAAAAAAAAGTCGCCACCTGGATTTAACTCAGCAAATACGTACAAGCCTCCCATTGGATAATTACTGCATGGGTGATTATCTTTCAGCTGTAACAAGTTATTTAACCTCAGCTCAGAGAAACTTCTAATTTCTTAAACAACCATGAAGAAAGGCACATTCAGTGGTTGTGGAAAAGATGTTAGTCTGTTTAAAAAGGGTCAAGCAGAGAAAACACCTAAGGAGATTGATGCAGAAACTGTCACATGCAATGACTGTATATAGAATGGACAGCGTGCTTCCACCTGTCATCGTGCTACGATTTTGAAGCCAAAAAACCCCGTTTCTCTAGCCGCCACTGTGCAGCCAGAGTCTGCACAGTAGAGAATTTCCGGTGGAGCCAAGTAAAAAAGAGAAATAAAAATATTTATTTCTTCTTCTTCAGAAGGTTTAGTCTCCTTTTGGCTCTTTCCCAAAATTTCTTATATCCCCGGTAAAAACTACTCACGAACGGCAGCTGTCAACTATCGTAACACGAAACTTATATCGCGGTTTTTAACGTCCAATAACTAATGAGAAACTAACTTCTCAGAAAAAAAACACCCGAACACCATGCAGCCAGATGACATCATCATACCACCTTAGTGTAAGGATGAGAGAAACGTTTCTACGAGGTATCGTAATTTTTTAAAGTTTTCCCGGCTCATATCTGGAATCGTCGTTACGTCCACTCATTATACAGTCTATGGTCAAATGCATGATTAAAAACTGGAAGGATGGTGGGGAACCATCGTCTTCCAGGAAGAAATGAGGTCAGAAAAAAATCCTGAATGATTTTGTTTTGGCAATCAGTTCAGGGTTTGGCCAGATAAAATCAAAGGAAAGCAACAGTAGAACTCAGGGCTATGTTTTATAGTGAAAGTAAAAGCATTTACACACACACACACAATGCAAAGGCAACTCAAAAGATTGAGATTGAACAGCTGTGTAGCCTTGAGAAAACCACTAATCAGTTCGACTAACCAGAAAAAAAAGGCTTCAGTTTGTTAGGGAGCATAAAGATCGGACTCTGGAGGAGTAGAAGAAAGTCACATGGTCTGATGAGGCCACATTTACCCTGTTCCAGAGTGATGGGCGCATCAGGGTAAGAAGAGAGGCAGCTGAAGTGACGCACTTATCATGCCTTGTGTAAGATGGGCTGCAGACAACTTGAGTCAAAACATACAGTCTTGTATTTTCATGTGTAGATTTGTCTGAGATCTCTATCGATATAAAGTACTTGGATTAATCTGTTATTGGACTCTGACAGTCAACAGGTATTAAAGTTGTTAGCTTCCATTAATTTTCTTTCTGGATAACAGCTAGTAAAACAAATAAATAAAAAAATAAATGCTCCAAAAGTAACTCACGTGGGGTGCTGATGGCCTACAGGTTCAAGTTCCATCACATTAAATTAGATCTTGTGCAACTCCAACTTGCAGCACCTTTTCCATGTCACTCTCCACTTTCATCCTGTTCCTTGCTCTATCCACTAAATAAAGGCAAAACACCTTGAAAAATAACCATAAATAACTTCCTATATGAAGTATAGATACAAAAAGTGGGGGTTCTTGCTGAGGAATGAACCAGCACCTGTTTCTGTAGATGTGGTGTATTCCCGCCCCCTAAGTCGACTGTCTAAAGTAGGTAATTATTTAACCTTTGAAGACCCAAGCGTTTGTTTGGTGTGTATTTTTTAATTTCTCCTTGCTATTTTGGATCTGTAAGACCCAATTAGTATAAAAACCAAACTTGGTCTTTGTAAAGGAAATTGTGTTTTTGGTGTTATCAGTCAGCAACTAGTTTTTAGTGACAAGTGCTTTTGTTCATAATTTCACTTTTTTTCTCACCGCAATGGGTGTAAAGTTGTGATATCACTGAAAGATGACATGGGAAGTGTCTCTAAATGTTGCTAATAGATTAAAGCTTTAAAAAGTTAAGTCTCATGGGTCTAAGAGGCAGAAAAGTTATGTCTACATTTGTAGATGCTGGGTCTTAAGAGGTTAAGGTGATAAACAGGTGAGACACTCATTTTCTCATTCATTTCTACCTAATGACACCTGCAGAGTCTCCCCCTGCTGGTCGGTTGAAACAATGCAGTTTTAAGATATTTCCTAGATGGTTTCACTTCACAAATTCTGAGGCGGCATCCAATTCTTATGTGCAGTCGAAGTAATAAAGATTCCTGAATTAATTGATCGTCCAATGAGCTTTTTCATAGTTTAAGGTAAAGGGTTTAATCATCTGAAATCTGACCTTATCTTCTGCTTTAACAAAGACCTTTTCCTATAACAGTGTGTGTATGACTGATGTCTGGATTTGCAGCTTTGCTCTTGCATCTGCTTGCTGCTCATCCAAAGATGGGTCACATGACCCGGTGACCTATCCCAGAAAGAACGGTGTGTCTGCTGGGATCCCGAGCTCAGCATCAGACTCTCACACCATCCCAGGTCTGGATGCCTGAGGATTAAAGTGTGCGCTGAGAGGTGCGTCTGTTTTGTTTCTCTAATGCTCTAAGTACCTGTGAGGAGGGCATGTGCAAAAAAAGCAAGCGTGTAAAAAATGTTTTTCATGTAATTCGAAGGTGTAAATGTGTGTGTGATAGTCTGATAGCAGATTTGTCTCAGTGTGTGCTGTTTTTTTCTTACATGGTTTGACTTCATAAGTACCTGAGAATTCTGTCAGTAATAAATACAGTGAGGCTTAAGTGTGTGTAAACAAGTCGGCAGTACCAGACTGTGAAACGCTCTCCTGTGGATGGAGGGAGCTGGGAAAATGCAGCAGGTTTAGAGACGTGTATATATCTGTCTCTTTGATGGTGTGAGAAAAAAATCAACCATGAAAACTCAACTCTGCAACATCACAGCGTCGTGTTTGGTCGCCTGGTTTCTCCTGTCATATTTAGAGAATGTTCTGATAACTTATTTACAGTGAGTGATTCATAGCTGCAATGTCAAACAGATGATCCAACTGAATTTAACATAAAGAATGAAAAATCTTAAATCTGAAATTTTTCCTTGCACAGCCAGATAGCGTCAGGTGCTGGTAGGTAGCAGGAACAAACGCAAATGTGCAAAATCATAGATATTTTTGAAAAATGAATTAATGTCACTGTTTTGAAAAATGTATTCATATTACTGCTTTTAATCTGATTGACCTATGTATTTGATCTGTGTTTTTGTTACGGGTCATGTGACTACAAGCATTTAAGCACACCTGTGGATGCTCACCTGTAAATGTGAACCTGAAGACGCAGCACGCCATACACGGTGTTCACGATAAATAAAGAATAAGTAAAGCATAGGGCGTTTACAGCTACTTCCTTGCTGTCAAAGAAAAGTCGTTTTCACTTTTTACTGTGTTTAGTCAGGCTGGTTCCTAACTTTAGCTCCATTAACAGGAACTCCACCATCAATGTTTCCTCTTTAAATCAGCGGTGACCCGGGCATAAGCGTTTCAAACCGTCCCAAGTTTTTTGGGGGATCTAGATGGATGAGAGGCCGTCAAAACGAGGACAAAAGCTCCAGAGTGGGAACTGCCACTTTCTCTTCCTAAACAAAGCACAGAGCGTCAAAAACAATGCTGTTAAAAAATGCCAAGCATCAACACGTTTGTCCTCTTGCACTTTCGCTCATTCATGAGGTGGGAAGTAGGATACCGTTTGTTACCAGAGGTTGTTTTGCTTGTGTCAGCTTTTACGAGTGAACGAGATGTTGACTTCCTGTTCCTCCAGGCTCGGACCACCCTAACGACAAAGTTTAGTGGCTTCAAAGCAGAGTTAACAGATTCCTTCATGCATTAATTGTTCGTGGTAATACTGTTCCTACATTTCATTCAGGGAGATTTCGAGTTCAGTTTTGATTAACAAAATCTAAAAGACAGTCAGTCTCAACCTTTTTGAGTCATGACCCCCAGTTCAACATGCAGTGGTATCCGGGACCCCCAGATACGAAATCCGCACAAACCAATTAAAACTTTAATGAAACAGTGAGGAGTAAAACAGCCCATGTTTCATTTTGAGTATTTATGTTGCAGAACGTGAAAAAGAATGAATCGACATTTTTGAGTAAGTATTTTTTGGGGTCTTTATGAATCAAAAATTTCTTTGTCAAGTTTCTTGAAATGCAAATCATGTCTTAACACAAGAAACTTTGTCTTCCTCCATTTTAAAAAACTGTTTCAAACAATTCAGACCTGATTTTCGTCTTTAAAAAACTCAAAATAAGACATGTTTCTGGACTGGTCAGTTGAGTGTGGCTCATATTAAGAATAAAAAGAGAACTTTTTACTGAAAATAGGACACAAACACTTGCTTAGATTCAGTTTATGCAGTGTAAAATATGAATGAGTTCATGAACAATCTTTAATTAAACTCATCCAGGTACAACACAACAGTTCAGATTATACAAACTTAGCTGATAAAACGCATTTTTGAATAATAATGAAGCAAAAAACGACTCGAACAACACTGCCTGGAATTTTGTTGTATATGTGACAAGGTCAATGAGAGACAAGAACACACCAAATACATTTTTTACGTGGGTTTTTATTCCCCAACTGAACTTACAAATGACGTAAGAACAGTGTTAAATTTTTAGTATTGAGAACTATAGAATCTCATAAGCTTCACTGCCTTGTACAGTAATCTTGCGCTTTTTCCAGACAATTCCTAAAAGCTTACAACTTGGATTCTTAACTAACGACAGTAATAAAATAAACAACTGTAGTAATAATAGACAACAGTAGTGGCTCACTCTTTCTCAGCAGTGTGTAGCCTGCAGTCAGAAACACACACCTCACCGCTGCTCTGATGCTCAGTACTTTTCTTTAGCACAGCAGCTACGACACGCAAGTCAGCAATATTGACAAAATGCACACCTCAGGAGCCTGACGTTTCGCAGGTGTTCTGCTTAAGTCTCCTGCGTGCATCTAAAGTTTCATTAAAACTCTGTGCTCTCACAAGCTTAGGTCTGATTGGCTTTTTAAAGGGACAGCGTTACTTCAATGAAGAGCAGCAGCTCCTAAAATGATGATGACTAGAGTCCAACATTTAATTTGTTAAACTTTATTTTCAACAGTCTCCAGTTCACCCGGCTACATATACATTGGTTTAAACATTCAAAAATGATTTGGCGACCCCCGTTGGGGTCAGGATCCCAAGGCTGCCTGAGCTAGAAAATAGACTATTTCTACACACTTCAGTAAAAAGATGTCATGATAAGTCAGTTTAAAAAAAAACTCAATCAGCTCCTCATATAGCTCATTCAACGTTTTTAATACTCTGAAGTTGATGCAAAAGATGAATCATTGAATCAAGAAATAAAAGCACAAGAGATCTTTCAAATCCCTTTTGGCACAACCGTTCTCTAAAAACCGGATCCTGATAATTAACTCCAGGTTAAGTGCTCGAGTGTATTGCACCTTAAAGATCTCACAGGACACGTCTAAGTGTGTGCTACTACCTTCCTTTCACTGAGCTCTTCGACAAGCCACGACTTAAACCACTTGACGGCCATTTTCATCTTTGATCTGTCAGGTTTTTCTTCAGCCCTAACACTTATTTCATTCATTCATTCTCGTTGGTGTTAACAGACAGAGGCAGCCCCCCAGGCGTCTGATGATCCTCCCTCTTCAAAGAGCATAAACACGTCTGTTGTAACTGCAGCACAAATTGCCATGCGTCTCATTATGGTATTCATCTGTGCGGATCCAAACTGCGCTGTGTACCTGTGTTTTCCAGGGTGTAACTGCAACCACGGCCCTGGGGGAATCTGCAGAGCTGAGAGCCTCAAAGCCACACAAGAGGAGCTAAGCCTCGCTGAAGAGAGGCTGTCATCTTCTCCCAGCCTGCACCTGTGGAGACTGGTCTACCCACCTCTGTACCCCCCCCCCCCGGTGAAGAGGAGAGAGCTTTTGGGAGGATTTGGGTGAGAATGGCGGCCCACTTTGCACCTTGACACGGTAAATGCTTTGAAGGGTTTGACGGGCTGCCCCCAGGGGAGAGAACGGAGAAGATGTCGGAGCAGTCGAGCTGTGCAGAAAGGAACAGGATGATACTACAGCAGTGAGGAAACTTACACTTTATCTTGGCAGATTATCACATGGATTTGTTCCATTCATTGTGCACTGAGTGGATTCAAAGGCTATTAGAGAATAAATTAGCGCAATTAAAGCTAAATCAAGTTTAGAATCATCACTTTGCCACAATATTTGCAAGGTATTCACAGATATCCTGTAATCTTCCTTTTGCTGTCGAAGAGTGAAGCCAAAACTTTGATGCTTGATCTTGGCATTGGAGTTCTGAAATCCTAATGACCGTCCATCCAACTTTTTGTCAACTTAGCAGCAGCGGTGATGTCTACAATGTGCCTGCCTGCAAGAATTTTTTTTTTTTTCCCCTCTATGTCTTCTTGGGGGCTCAGTTACTATATCTCATCTTGAAAATGCACTTTTTGAATTGCTTCTTCTACTCCCTGGTTGCAATGTGATATACCTACCAGGTGATGTTCGCAGGGAATCTGAAAGCTGTTTGCTCTTTGAAATTAAATAACAATTACCAGCTTTGACTTACTGATTTCAGCAATTATATTTCACATATTCAGCTACAGTTCACTTCCTTCAGCCTCAGCATTTCAACACATTTGCTGGAAGGAAATGCAACTTCTCTAGTTGAAGATTATTCACCTATTTTTTCTTTTGTTGAACTTCAGTGACTTATCTTTCAACTTTTTTTAATACCAAAATTATACACCTATTTTAAGTTAAAAGTCATGATTAATCATATTATGAAGGTCTTGCCTACAAATCAGCAGCGTCATATATGATGTCTAATTTTACCAAACTCTAAACCTTAAAGCCCATGTGAGGAGATTATGATTGATTATGAAATAGAATGAACCAAATAACTGCAACTCTTTTCAGCAGATAAGACTATCTGCAACAGAACTCACAATCTTTTTCTAGTAATTTAAGCCCCAACTTTCCACCAAGCATTCAGGTTATGGATATGTGTTGTACTTTATTACTGCTGTCGCATGGTTAGTGATGACTCTTTCAACCTCTCAATGGACTGTGCCAAGTGGTAGACCCAAAAAATGTTCCCAGCGCTGAGACGGAGGATCCCATTCGCTGCCTGTAAAGACACAAGATGATCCTTGACCCAAATTAAGGTCGTAACTGGAGCCGACTGCAGCTCAATAACCATCAAACGGCGTCTAAGAGAGAAGAGCTTTAAGAACAAAACCTCTTCAAAGACCTCGTCTCCTTCCACTAAGTTGTACGTTTGGTCTTTGACAGAGAGCAGCAAACATGGGACACTGAAAGGTGGACCAAAGTTTGATTCTTTAGGGAGGAAAATTTAACCTTGACAGTACAGATGGCGTCCAACGTTACTGTCATGACTAAGAGATCCCGCTGTTTTCTAGGGGGCGCCATCTTGATCTGCTTTTTCCTTCAATGGAACAATGGAGCTGTTGGTTGTTTAGGGGCATTAAACGGCGGTTGGCTATGAGGAGATGTTGCAGGGAGCATCCTTCATGACTGAGGGCCTTAGTCTGTGTGCTAATGACTGGGTTTTTCTATAGGACAAGACAACAGTTCACAATGGCTGCCTTCTTCTTCTTCTTCTTCCAGAGCAATAATCTCTCTCTTTTGGAGTGTCCTGCCTGTTCCCCTGATCTAAATCACATTGAGAACATTATGGGATGGATGGAGAGGGAAGATCAAACAAAAAATGGATGTCACTTCCAGACAGTGGACGCCAAACTTGAAGCATCTTCACCGCTTGGAGCAATGTTCCCACCAGCATCAAGCATGAAGGAACTAATTTCTGAAGCAAGAACAGTGGATCTCCTTACTTCTTAGTCCTTATCAAAGCATATCTGAGGGAAAAAAAACTTTGTATATATCCGACATTACTGTCATTCCATCAATATTTAGATTCACACTCACGTGTCTGTGCTTATTATCATCCTAATGTTTAGTCTTTGGTATTTTGTTTGCATATTTGAGATATCATTGTATGATTTCAACTTTTGCACCATGAAACCACTTCCACCATCACGACTTGAGATTTCTAAATAAAATTGTAAACCCTGTGAAAAACCAAAGCTATGGGAAAGTCCCTTCAGCTAACACTTAGATATGTCATTATTACATTGTTTTTATTAACAGGAGATAGAAACAGAGAGAGTGTTTGTGGTTTTCTCAGACAGTAGAGGGATGATGTGTGTGAGTGTGAGTGTGTGTGTGGTAGGGGGGAAACAAGCATCAAGAGGAATGCTAACAGACTGCTGCTCTTTATTTGGTCTGGCTCCGACTCTTATCTGCTCCTGACTCACACAAACCTGACCACTTGTTTATCCCGACCAATCACAGACCAACTTGGAAGTGAGAGGGCCAATCCAAGCAGAGGGAAAGTAATGTCAGCTGTTTGTTCTACGAATCAAACCTAGACAGTGGTAATGAATAAAAGAGAGTGTTTTTTAGATAAGATGAATCAGAAATTGATGAAAACACATACAGTTGTGCTCAAAAGTTTACATACTCTGACATAAAGAATTGTCAAAGGATCTGTGTGAAAAGGCTAATCCAACTGTATAAAACAAGAAAAGGAAATAAAAAGATATCCAAGGATTCCAGGATGCCAGTAAGCAGTGTTTAAACTCTAATTAAGAAGTGGAAAATGAGGGATTTTGTTGAAACCAAACCAGGGTCAGGTAGACCAACAAAAATTTCAGCTACAACTGCCAGGAAAATTGCTCAGGATGCAAAAAAAAATCCTTCAGTTCAGCTGAAATACAGGACTCTCTGAAAGTATGCTGTCTGGCTGTTTCAAGACGCACAGAAAGGAGGCACTTGAAGAAAAATGGGCTGCATTATCGAGTCATCAGAAGAAAACCATTTCTACACGAATGCCACAAAGTATCTCATTTACAATACGCCAAACAGCACAGAGACAAGCCTCAAAACTTCTGGAACAAAGTCAAACGTTCCATTTGAAGAGGAGTCAACAAGGCCTATGATGAAAGGTCCACCATTCCTACTGTGAAACACGGAGGTGGATCACTCATGTTTTGGGGATGTGTGAGCTACAAAGGCTCAGGAAAACTGGTCCAAACTGATGAATGAAGGATGAATGCAGCATGTTATCAGAAAATACTGGAGGAAAATTTACACTCATCAGCCCAGAAGCTGCACATGAGACGCACTTGGACGTTCACACATGACAATGATCCAAAACGCAAGTCCAAGTGGACCTGCCATTGGCTACAGCAGAATAAAGTGAAGGATCTGGAGTGGCCATCTCAGTCTCCTGACCTCAAAATCATTGAGCCACTCTGGGGAGATCTCAAAGACCAAGAATTTACAGGAACTGGAGGCTTTTTGCCAAGAAGAATGGGCAGTTTTGCCATCTGAGAAAATAAAGACCCTCATCCACAACGAGCACAAAAGACTTCAAGCTGTCATTGATGTTAAAGGAGGAAATACACGCGTTTAAGAACTGGGGGATGGAAACTTTTGATAAGGGTCATTCTGGAAGTTTCTGTTGTCATTATGATTCAAAAAGAGTAAACACAGTTGCTTGTAAATAAATGGCTTCACCCAACCACTCTGAATTCTCTGAAGAAGGCCAGGAAATTAAAAATTCTGCGAGAGTATGTAAACTTATGAGCACAGCTGTAATCAGGAGATTATGAGACTTGAGGAAATTGTGTATTTCTGTACTTTTTTAATATTCCTTTAGCTTTCAAAGTTTGGGGAAACTTTTGCCTCCTTTTTTGAGCTTCAAATCAGCAGAAACGTTAACTGGTGACATCATCAGATCAGGAACTGAGCTAATCTGCTCTTGTTGTCGTTCAGCAGCAGCGGTGTGACGTGTTGCGTCAGTCTTGGAGCCGGCGAGCTCGTTGGCCGGTTTGGGATCTGTGTTTATGGAGCCGGGCTGGAGATTAGCATGACTGCAGACACACACACACACACACACACACACACCCACACACACACTCTGGGTCTCCACTCTCAACATGAACCCCTCCTCCTCTTTCAGGGGGTCCCCTTATCATCGGCCTGGAGACTGGAGCAGTGGCACTATCTTCACATGTGGGGAGGATGTGTGTGTGTGCGCTTGTGTGTGTTACAGAGAAAGATTGAAGTGCTAGCGGCTAACTTGAAAAGGGTCAGAGCGTCAGATATGGCTGTCGCCAGCGCCGTCATGCCGTGGAAACTCCAACGCAACCCAACAAGGCAACGAGGGGAGGAGATGAGTGCGGCGTTATCGCAGCACAGGGCTAATATTCACTAATGCTGCTGAAACATGTGCGCACAGGGTGATGACCTCATACTGACTGAACGTGTCAGCTTTTCAGCAACACAAAAACATTTCTGGGTTTGTTTTTCTTCCACACAGAATAATTTATTTCGGTGATAAACGACCGAGGGAATGAGGGGATGAAATGTCACGTGACGGAGAAATGAAGGTCAAACAGAGCCCTGTTGGATAAGTCATACATGTTTGGAGTATCAGCAGGGGTTATGTACATATACAGTACATGACCAGCAGTGTTTGTGTGTATGAGTGTGTATGAGCGTGTGTGTGTGTGTTTGATAAGGCACAGGATGATGGCGCCATGTTGATCCTCCTCTCATCAGCGCTGCAGTGGTTCCCATGCTGTTCACATCCTTTAATGAGAGTGTGTGTGTTCTTTGTGAACTTTAGTGACTTCAACTTCTACATCACAGTGATTATACATGACATTATAAATTATTGCTTTAACTTTAAAGACTCCATTTCCCATGAGCACCATCACCCAGTGTCATAAAGACTAAGACATGCAGTTGTTTCAAAGAGTAGATCTTTTTGATTCAACTTCTCTTTGTTAAAGAAAACTTTTTCAGGATGATGATGAATTTATTGATTGGTGCAGTGTAACTAAAGGTACTTTAATTTGTATTGTTCCAAATCCACCAAAGATACTGAGAAATAATCTTTAGAAATAGCCACTTTTGATGCTGATAATCTTATCTGAAATCATAGATTGCGATCAGGCAAACTGATAAAAATGAGACTATTTTGAGATGATTTAAAAAGACCTCACAGGCGGAGTTGGGCAGTAACATGTTACTTGTAATGTTTTACCATAATAGTATTACTTTTACTTGTAATGAGTTGTGTGACAAATTACTATTTAAATTCCAGTGATGATTATTTCTTACAGTTACTCACACAAAAAACAACTTGTTACTCTCACACTGTTGTTAACCCCCCATTGATTTAAAATTGACCAATATGCAAATTACCGTAATTTCTAGAGTATAAGCCACTTTTTTTTTTTTTTACATGCTTTGAACCTAAACAACAATGCAGTTAATTTACGGGTTTTTATGGGCTAAACAGCTTCATACTGCTAGGCCCCATATACACGAAAACACAGTGAAAATATTGCTGTTTTAGTATGCATGCCAGGCCTGTAGTTGGCTATAAAACTGTAAGAGACATTTACACCAAAACAGTTTAGAGGCCGAAGTGGAGGTGAGATGATTGTCTGAATGTTTCTTAGCTGATTATAGACGTAGTGAAACAGATGCACATTTTGTTGAAAGGCAGTAAAGTGCTGATTTGGCCGCCATGCGTCTCCACCTAAGGAAAGCAAACAATGACTTTGCTGGTAAAAAAGCATTTATTCAAATAAAAGTAAAATCAAATCTTCCTTGGTAACATCTTTCTGTAAAATTATTTCATGTTATAACATGGGCACCTGTAGGTTATAGACAAGTTTGCCCTATGTATGCAAAAAAAAATGTTCTTTTTAAATCTAGTGTACGGGGCTTTTATTCAAGTGTGCTTATAGTCCGGACAATTTGGTATTCTTTTCTTTTTTTTTTTTTTTTACAGTAACGGACCCAACTCTGCTCATAGACTCCAGTAAAATGCATGACATTTTTCCTGCAGCATTCTGTGCATGCAAGATCATGTGTGTATGAAGATGCCAAGCCCTATCTCTAAGTGTGTGTGGTGTGTGTGTGTAAGTGTGTGTGCATATGTGTGTATGTGTGTGTTGTCTCCAGAGAGAGGCATTCTGATACTATTGTTAGTGAAATCTAATCTGTGTGTGTCGTATTGGGTTGGGGGCTGAAGGGGTGTGTGTTTGTGTGTTTGTGTGTGTGTGTGTGTGTGTGTTGTTGGTTTGGAGGACATTGTGCTGAGCTCGGGTCTTCAGCGGCCTCTTTCTCCATTAATGCTCCATTAGCCAAATTAGAGGCCTAATTGGGGAGGCGAGGAGAGCTCTCTCAAAGGCAGCGAGTGTGTGTGTTTGTGTGTCACTGTGTGTGTGTGTGTGAGTGTGTGTGTGCTGGGTCATTTACTGTAAAAGAAGACATCTGAAAGGACATTTGATTTCAGACAGGAGGGCTGTTATCAGCAGAGCCTGTGAATGGGCAAAGGTGCAACTTTGGACGAGAAACGTTGGGCTCTTTGGCCGAGCGTCGGACGAATCGGAGCTCTGACGACAGCCGCTGATGCTAATGGAGCATCCCGAGGCCTTAAAGGGCAGGCGGCTTCCAATTTGATTAGCGGGTTATTAGCTAATTAGCTAGCTACTTAGTGTGCTTGTTGCCCTCAAGGCCTGGTGGTGGGGAGGGAAACTGGAAGAGACACAAGGTAGGTGTGTGTTTAGTGTGTGAGTGAGTGTGGAGAGAAGAACAAACTGTTTCTGCCAGACACTGAGAAGTGATGTTAGAGTTTCTATTTGATTATAATTTCTTATAATTCACAGGTTTACAGCACCTCAGCTGAGAAGATTTTAGGTTTACCTCAAATAATGTATAAATTGTATTATTCAAGACTCCTATTCATGTAAACTGAAATGTTGCAAGTATTTATCAACTTAAGTTTCAATAGTTATGGCCAAAAAGTTAAGAAAAGGGTTTGAATGTGGCTTTCCTCATATCAGGCCACTCCTGAACCAGGGAAAACATCAGAAGTGTCTTTCCTGGGGTGAGAGCTGGTCCAAAGTCCTCTTTCCAGGATTAAAATAAATCCTTAGTATCGTTTGGGAATCAAGGTCTTATATCCTAAAGGGAGAGTGCAGAAACTTCCTTTCAAACATCTCGGATTCTGTGAGGATTTGGCGACCATTGGTGTCGTTTCACTGTGTTTTATCAAGTCTAAAGCCAACACAGCTGTGTACCAGGAGAGTTCAGAGCACTTCACGTCTCTGCCCAGTGGTGTGCGCAAGGGTGGGGGTGGAGTTACTTAAGTGCCCTCTTGGGAGCCAAACTTGTGCTTCAGAGCTTTCTTGGGAGCCATAACAAATGTTGAAGTGCCCTCCTGGTTAGCCAACTACGCTAATCTGCCCCTCATGCTGGTTAAAGCATAATAAACTGTTCTTCTGGGAGCCTAAACATGTCCTTAAGTGCCGTCTTGAGAGCCAAAATATGCAAAACTTGCCTCTCGAGGGCCTGCTAAAGTTCTTTCTTGGGATTCAAAGTACACTAAAAGCCCTTTCAGTAGCTAAACTTGTGCTAAAAAGCTTTCCTGAGAGCATCCACACATGTTAAAGCCCCCTCCTGGTTGGTCAACTACACTAATCTGCCCCTTTGGCTGGTTAAAACATGACAAAATGCCCTCCTGGGAACCAAAACATGTACCCTCTTAGAGTCCAAATATGAAAAACCGTCATCTACAACGCCAAATGCATGCAAGTGCATTCTTTGGAGCCAAACCTGCACCAAAGTGCCCACTTCGGAACCAAAACAAAAACTGATGTGCTCCTTTGGTTGGCCAACCACACTTATCTGCCCCCTTGGCTGGTTTCATCATGATTAACTGCTCTTTTGGGAGTCAAAACGTGAGCAAAACTCCTCTTTTTGTGGCCAAAATATGCAAAACTTACCTCTAAAAAGACAAAATGCATGCTAACGTGCTCTTTTAGGAGCCAAATTCTGTACTGTAAATGTTTTTTTCTCTAGCCACTGCTGTTAAAAACATCTGTGCATGTCGCTTCTATTGAAGGCTGACCATGATGCCATCTAACCATCCTGACTTGAGCCCTAAAGAAAACCTGTGGGATATTTTTCAAATCTTTCTTAGAATCAATCTTAGGATCCATACAAGAATAGTTAACCTTAGAGGAAATGGATTCAGGGACAAGGGTTTTCTGTGCAAAGACATGTAGATGTATGTATTGGACTCTCTTAATTGCATGTTTAAGAACTGACAGTAAATTTATATGCTTCATGGTTGCTTTATGTTTTGGGGCAAAATAAAACATCATGTCCCAGCATGAGCAGCTGTGGCTTCTTTGCACTTAACCCCTAAAAACCTGTTTGTTGAGAAAGGAACATGGATGTATAAAGTGTACAAAGGCTTTAAAAGTTCATCCAAAGGGGTGGGACATTACAAGTTCACTTTAATCGTGGTACTTCAGAATAAATCCCTTTGCATGAGTGTTTCTCTGTTCTTAATCACTACTGAATCCTGACTCATCCATCTTTACTCTCTCCAGGTGGCTTTTGAATTAAACCATACGTCTGAATCATATTCGGTTGCATGTTGTAACTGTGTGTTGATAAGAAAGGCATTAATAAAGTCTCGATCAGTGTGAGGATCCCCAGGCTCAACACTCCTGCTGAAACTGCTCTGTAGTAGCTGGCAGAAGCAGCCAGGATGTGATAAACTGCAAAGAGAGAGAGTTTAACCTAATCCTCTCTTGTTGGCCACCTGCAGGTCACGCTGTGTCCTCAGATCTCCACACCTCTGCACTTATCAAAGAACACTAACACTCAGTCTCAAAGCCTCTCAAAGCAGGTCTGTGTGAAAGGACTAGGTGCCCTCAGAAACCGTCCGTCCTGTCTCTAACTTCACACTCTTAAATGTTTGTTGACTCTGAAAACAAAGCAGCATCCACGTATTGTGCCACAGGCTCAGCGCTGAAGCTGGAGAGGAGAGAAGAATGGACGGTGGATTGATGTTTTTCTGCTCTCAGACACATCAGAGAGTTGCACAACCAGAGTGTGTGGTCTCCTTTTGCACAGTGTAATAAAGTTTTTATCTGCAGTTCAACATTTCACGTCAATGAGATCATGTCAGTATTCAGTCCGAGCTCTTGTGAGGGGATTTTAGAAAGCCACGAAAAAAATAAAATATATCTGAGTCTTGGTGTTTCTGAATTTTTGTTTTTGTCAGAGTTTTTGATTTTTGATTGATTGATAATTTTAGTTAGTCTATTATTGGTTGGTCTTCTTGTTTATAGCAACAATCCTGACAGGTTTTTGTGTCAGGAGACGTGGGAAATGGGACAGAACCACAGACCAAGAATTCTGAAAGTTATCCCATAAGAACAACCATAAAATAAACAAAGAAAAAATAACAAAAAGCAGGGGTGGAAGTAATTAATTACAAATACTCAGATTACTGTAATCAAGTAGTTTTTTGGGGGTACTTGTACTTTTATGAGTAGATTTTCAAGTCTGTACTTTTACTTTAAATTATGTCATGTAATCTACTTAGTTACCTTTAAAATCATAGTTGAGTACTGAGAACAATTTTCATTAATATCTCGACCTTTTATCTGCATTTTTGTAGCCAGTAAGGTGATTTGATAGCAAACAAGCCAATGAAAACCAGATGATTTGTAATTGAGTTTGTTAAGAATTTAACCAGTTTAAAATGTATTCATGGATATTCTATCAATACTTGTGGCAGCAACTGCACCTCATCTAATTGTGTTTTTTGTCTGCCTGAGACCTTTGCTGAATAAGGAAATAAAAATTTAATATGAGAAAAAGAAAGACAAAGAAACAACCGATCAAAATGAGCGAAAAACACTTGTTTTTATCTTATCAGTTATTAATAATTATTGGTTGTTAGCTTTTTAACGATTGGTAAAGCAAAACACTAAATGTAGAGCCCTATCTGGAGAGGTGGCAGTGTCATCACCAGTTAAAAGTAACTCCTAATCTGAGTAGTTGTTTTGACAAATACTCTGTACTTTTACTTGAGTATTTTCTAACACCAGTACTTTTACTTGTGACTGAGTAATATTTTAGCAATGTAACAGTACTTGTACTTGAGTACAGATTTTCAGTACTTGTTCCACCACTGAAGAAAAGGGTCAAACGGACTCCTGAAACAGAACAAAGCTTCAAGATCAAGAAACTCTTTTGGTCACTCTTGGAACTGCAGTTTTACTCTTTTTCACACTGAAGCTGCTGCTTGTTCACCACTTATTTACAACTGACCCAACGGATCATGGGTGATTATCCACAGTCACATCCCGGCTTCTCTCCTCAGCATGCCAGGGTGTGTTTGAGGATGATTAATCAATAATTGTAATGGCTGTTGTAAGTTTTTATGGAGGAATTCTCTGGGGATTATGGAGGTATGTGACAATCGATGATGATGTGGCAACAAGCTTGTGAAATATTTGGATTGGATTTACTTTTATGAATCCTTATTTATGCTAAAAAATTTGATTTGATGGCTGTTTTATATCCTTTAAAATGTAGCTGTAAGATTTTAGAATATGGAGGTAACAAGTCACATAATTTTTGAGACTTTTTAGCCGTCTATTGTCCCAACTCTTCTTTTCTTTGGACATTCTGCTCAGCTATGTTTTGCCCTTGGTGGAGCTGCAATCATCTACAAACCCTGCTGATTTCTAGAAGAACTGAAGCCTGGCTGAGTAACTGGGTTACCAAACCTGTAATCTGTAACTAATAGAAGTTGTCCTGAGCGAGGGCACGTAGATCGGTCCAGGAAATGTTTTTAAACATGGTCGGCAGCGGGGGGGAATAATCCAGAGGCCTCTCCACTTCAATCCTGGTAAACGGGGACAAACAGGATTAAGTTGGAGGTAGAGGGCTGGGGAGAGTGGACGCTTAACCTCCAGACTTTCAACAGCTCAGAGCGGATGCTGCCAAAGTGGCAAGGAAGAATGGTCAAACACGCTCATTTTTTCAGCCAATCTGGTCAGCGGCTAATTCTTATTGGTCGAAAGATACATCTTGGCAGGGTTTGGAAACGGTTGGTGTTTTTCTTTTCATTTATTTCTGTTACTTGCAGCGGTTCATTTAGGTCTTGTGAAGTAAAGATGACTCTTTGGAAGAAGATCAATGCAAAATTTTGTACCTCACTTTCTTAGGCTCTGTGTGCACAAACATGTTATAAAAGCAACTCAGAATACCCAATAAGCTCTTCTTTAACCTCTTAAGACCCGAGCTTTTTTCTGGTGTGCATTTTTTTTATTCCTCCTTGCTATTTGGGATCAGTAAGACCCAATTAGTATAGAAACTAAACTTGGTCTTTGTATGGGAAGTTATTTTTTAGTGTTATTAGTTAGCTACTAGTTTTTAGTTGTGTGTTATTGTCCATAACTACACTTTTTTTTCTCACTGAAATGGGTGTAAAGTTGTGATGTCACCGAAAGTTGGCTGGGGACATGTCTGTGATTGTGGCTAATAGATTTAAGTTTTTAAAAAATGAAATTTCATGGGTCTGAGAGGCAGAAAGTAATGTCCACATATGTGGATACCAGGTCTTAAAAGGTTAAAAAAAATATATATATATATATATATACATATATATATATATATATATTAGATCAGATTACACTTAATAAATTCAAATAAGTTCAGAATCAGAATTGCTTTATTGTCCTGCCAAGGGAAATGTGTTGCAGCTGGAACACACAAAAGACAAGGTACACAATGACAGTAAGACCCAATTAAAAGTCTAAAATACAGACATAATACACAGCACAATGCCAAATAAGAGACACAATAAGAGACACCATACATGTACAAAAGCACTAACCATGTTCAAACCTGAGCTCAAACCAAAAATGGAGAGTAACATGCAAGTAAATGCAGAAAAGTGCAAAGTGTGAAAGTGCATGTAGGTCATACGGTGCATATAGGTTCAGTTATCAGACATAAAACTAATGGAAAGGTGTTTTTGTTTTAGTTTGAGTTATGGTACCAATATAACATGCAGGCTACATCTACCAAATGGTTCAGGTTGGTTCTTCTTGGTACGGCATGCATTTGGTGGCGTTTTCTCTAACTAAAACCAGGACAGGTCCCGAAAGTACGAACCCGTACCTTCCAACTTTTTAGGCACCCTTCTGTTGGGGTGCCAGACATACTGATCCGACCCAAGAAAGTGGAGCTAGAAACACGGCAGTCTCTTGATTGATCGAAAGAATCATCACAATCAACAAAGCTTGATTGTGCTTTGTAAAAAAGCCATATACCAATCACAAAAAAAGACAAATTACTGTATGTCTTCCATTGCTGCTTTTTGTTTACTGTCACGTTTTGCTTCTTTGTTGGGTTTAATAGTGGGGTACACCTTGTCGTACTGCTATGCTGTTATGTTATTATGTAGCTGACATGTCTATCGGCCTTCTAGCCTTCTAAACCAAACAGTACTGATCCATACTGGACCACGAGGTAGAAACGGAATCAACAGAGTTCTCCAGGTTGTCAGATTTGGGTTTTTCGAGCATGCATGAACACAAAAAAGAAAAAAAATCATCAACAAGCATACAAGTGTAGCTGCCTTTGTATCAACAGAGGAGAGTCTGAAAATATTGATGTCTGACATTGATTCAAATTAAAACTTAAGCAACAATAATGGGCCAATATTTGTTTCACTACCAATAAAGCAACAAGCTGTCATAGCTGTACACAGTGTATTTTTATCCCCAAACTCAAAGGTCAAACACAAATGTCCATGAGTTCAGGATGTCTGCCGGAAAGTTAAGAGAGCATGTCAACTTTGCAAAACAGAAGTATCTGTAAGAGCAAAGTTTTTCTCGTCTCATCGCTTTTACCTTCTCTTTGTTGTGCAGGATTTTCACGTATAAACACATTACCCTCCATCCTCACAGATTCTTTACCATCAGATCTCCTCTCTCCAAAGATTGTAAAGATGGCTGCTCTCCCAGCAGGCGTGTTCGGCTGCAGTACAGTTATAGCAACATTTCACTCTGGGGGCTTGTAATTGAATAACTCCATCCCTATAAAAGCAATTGTACGGTTATTATCTTCTTAGGGCCCCATTTCTGTGGAGTGGCACTTAGGAGCCGGATAGTCAGAGGGACTAATCTCATATTTGGATTTTCTTAGTCATCAGAATCGCATGTGTCCTTGCTGCAAGGCATCCTGGGTCCATCCCAGCCGGTGTGATGATGATGGGTCCGCTGTGACCTCCTGACTGATGAGTGTGTGTGTGTGTGTGTGTGTTTCAGTTTTGGCAGGAGTTGGCTCATCAATGAGGTCACTATCGGGTGTGTGCGTGGCGACGCTGTCACTGTGTGAGGTCATTTAGCACATTCTCAGGGTTTGCAGAGTGGGGGGGTGGGGGTGGGGGGGCGTTTGAGAGAGGGAGTGAATATGGATGAGATTGATGGACTGCCAGCAGGAATGATTCTCCTGAGTTGATCAATGTCCCCCAGTTAAAACCTTGTGATTTGATTAGGCTTGACCACTTAGCTAATCTCCCTCTTTGAAACCATGTAAAGCACATGCAGAAGCAAAACGCTTTCCGGAAGTCATGCTGCGCTGCAAACGGTGAATAACGAAAACACAAAAAAGTCATATCGTTAAAGTTTAAACACTTTGAGTAAAACCCCAATGCCATCCTGTCTCTTTTATCTTACCAAATAAACCAAACAAGCCTGCAGTTCCTTGAATGTCCACTTGAGGCTGGCCCCAAATACACCAGTCACCACATACACACCCATTCATAAAAGCAGATCTTTACAGCAGAAACAAACATGCTCACAGTCCGTTTTAAAACAACAATTTTGGTCTGAATAGCTCATTTCTCTCATCTACTCAATAGGCTTCAAATCTCTGCTTCAGAAACAGATTAGTGATGTCACAGATGCGACAGTTTGTGCATCTGCTTCTTGATTCAAGATTTATTTCCATCCAGTGTTGCATTCATTTTTCACTAAGATCTTTTACTGATGATGGGAGAGTCTGACCACTGCACAAAGTCTTCTCCAGAACATCCCAAAGATTCTCAATGGGGTTAAGGTTTGGACTCTGTGGTGGCCAATGCATGTGTGATGCTCCCCGAACCACTCGTTCACAATTTCAGCCCATTGTCATCTTGGAATATATAGGGAAGAAAAAAAATCCATTGATGGAATAACCTAGTCATTCAGTATATTCAGGTAGTCAGCTGACCTCATTCTTTGGACACATAGCACCACCCCCCACAGGCTTGTACAGTAGGCACTTGGCATGATCACTTCCCCTTACCCCTATGTGCCCAAGACGATAGTTCCCCTCCATCCTTCCAGTTTTTAATAATGCGTTGGACAGTTCTTAACCCAATCTTTAGTAGTTTCTGCATCAATCCTCTTCAATGTTTTCTCTGCTTGATGCCAATGATTTGACTCGTCTTAAACAGACTAACATCTTGTGTCTTTTTCTATGGTTGTTTAAGAAATGAGAAGTTACTCATTGCATCAGCTGAGGTTAAATAACTTTGTTTCCAGCTGAAAAATAATAGTCCATGCAGCAATTATTCAATAGGAGGCTTGTATCTCAGTGAAATCCAGGTATCAACTTCTTTTCGTCTACTACTTGACAAAACATGCGGTCAGCTGTTCTGAGTGGTCTGAATACTATGATGTCCTTCGCTTTAGAAAACACAATGTTAAAAGATAATTACTCAATGAAGTATCTCAAAATTAGAAGGTTCAACTGATTTTTAGTTGTCAATCTGACTTTCTTTCTCTCTCTTGACTCTTGTCCTCTCTAAGTCTGTAACCTTCAAGATTCAAGATTCATTTATTCACCGACTATTGCACATGTTTCAGTACATAAGATTTTGCCTTTCAGTCACATCCCGTTCAAGAAACATAAAAAAGACAGAGACACAGAAATGGGAGAACTGGTCGTTCACTTTTCTTCAGCGTCCTGTTTCATTAGAGTGAATTATGGGTAACATTAAGAGAGAAGAGGGAGATAAAACTTAATTCCAGCCTAGGCCTGGGGTTGGGGGCACAGTTTGGGATGAAGAAAAAACACCTCAGCACATAAGCAACATTCAAAAAACGTGGTGTTGGAGAAAGGTCAAGGTTTACAGCACAGACGCTTATAGATTTATCACTCAGTGTGAGTCTTTACTGGAGTAAATGTAAATAATGGCTTTTTCTTCGATGTGTTTCAGCTTGCTTTATCTGACACCTTCTCAGTTTTATAGTTTAACGTCTCACTGATAGTCGTTAGCTTTCATAAAACATGTACAAGCATCAGTATCAGCAGCTATAAGCAGCTGTGCTCCCTTTGCTGATTCGACCCTTTTCATTTCATGATGCAACAGAAACTCAAACAGAGACGCCTCTTTGATAGAGAGTCTGTACTCGAATCTTTCACATCCACTCGGTTTATAAGCTTTGAGGCCAGAAAGTCAGCCTCGCCCTCCTCGTTTTGGCTGCCAGCTCCGTCTGCTCCCGCTGCTCCTCCCGGGGGGTGAAAACCGTCAGAGGGCACGCTAGACGATGGGTGTCAGACTAAATAAACGCCGGGCGGGCGGGCTTATTTGTACGGTGTTAACAGTTTGACTGCAACAACCTCCACCACACCCCTTGGAGCGCTGCAGAAAGAGCCCGTCCTCTGTGACGGAGAGAGAGCAAAGTGACGGATTTACAGGTAAAATATACAGCTCACTGCCGATGAAAAACATACGCTGCGTACACAAAGTATGGGTGAATTCAGGATGAAGACACGCTGAAAAAAGCTCACGTGGGTTCCAGCCAGTATTGATCTTCTAACATAGGATTATACAGTCTGGCTCTATAGGCTTAGCGGCCTTTAATTCCCTCACAGAATAGATAGACTGACTTTGGCTCTATACATATCTGGATCAATGCAAATCTACTTTCCCCACAGCGGTTCAATTTTAAGTGAATTCCATTAGCCATAAGTAAAAGTTTTCTTGGGTAATGTGATTACAGACAGGGGGGGTTGGGGGGTGGGGGAGCTCCTCAACCCCGATGGAGTCTCTCTGAAAGCGGTGAAACCTTTCTTTTTTCCCCCTCCTTCCTTCTTTTTCATTTTCAATCTCACTCCGCACGCTTTCTCTTTGTCTTTTCACCGGAGTGACCTGCGGCAGTCGACGAGGAAGTGACGATAACGGGGAGAGACGATCCAGTTGTAATGCAAGGACGAACTCAGACGATACACACTCACATTAGCGCGGCACATGCAGAAGGGTTGATAGATTCAGGGTTTTTGAGGACTGACAGGTTTTTTTTTGGTTGGTCTTCTTCTTCTTTATAAATTACATTTTTTTCATGCATGGACCTGCGGTTTTTCATCTTTCAGCATGAGGAAAGCTCTGAAAGCTTTCAGACTGGAGCTGAAATGAGGAGTCATTTTCAGCAGTTTGTCAAATAAATGAGACGTTGGAAAATAGTGAACATTAAAAATCACAACAGAGGTTCTTTCATCTTAACTCATCCTTGCATTTATCTTTTTAATTTTATCTCATTGCTTAAAAAAAACAACATTTTCTAGCATTAGTAGCAAACTAAGGAGGAAGGGAGAGATTTTCTATTTTAGTTACATAAGACAATAAAGAGTAAAAGGAAAATTATGTGTAAGTTGATGCATTAATTTAGAGAAACATTAAAGTTGATTTTGAAAGATTCAAGCACAAATAAAAGTTCACCTGCTGTTTTTATATGGAAATTTGTTAAATTTGTAAAGTTTTGCAACAAGAAGGCATTATATGAAGGAAATTTAACATTAAAAAATGATGGCAACAAAGTGACAATCATTTATATAAAATTTGTCTTAAGCCATGTGATATGGTGATGTAGTTTATTTAATTCATTGAATCAAACTCATTCTTATCCAGATATTTCTAAAAAAAAAAAAAAAGCCTCAGTTTTATCCATAGAAATTAGTAAATATAAATTAATATCATCCAGATATGTAGCAAGTAGAAAGCAGTTATACCTAGATGAGTAATTGTAAACTAATTTCACCTCATTTTTCCCTTTTTGCAAATATCTTATATATCTAAATTACTATTTTTTCATATAGAAAGTACATATAAACTGGTTTTCCCTGTAACATTGATTTGGGTTGACTCTACATTTACTTTGTTATTAGAAAATTCAAAATATTACAACCTACTGCAAAAAAAGGAGTCTGAATATAAGATAAAAATACTAAATTTGATGGAAAAATATCTTAAAACTAGTGAAACTATCTGTCCATGCAGCAAGATAATTTCACTTGAGTAGAAATCTTGAAATAAGACTGATAAATCTAAAAAACAAGATGGCCTTGATAAGTATTCTCAGATCTTAAAACGAGAAGAAAATGCTCATTTTTTAGATTAAAATGCTTGAAAACAAACTTCCTGAAGAAGAGTTTTAAGTGAAATATACTGAATATGAACAATCTAATTTCATGCTTCTGATATTCTTAATTTTAGCAAATGGAATGAAAAATATCACTTTTTTTAAAAGTCAAAACTACTTAGAATTAGAGAAGTATGATTAAGATAATAATGATTTTGAGCATAAGTTTGTAAAATTGTAAAATAGTGTCTTAAAAAGATGATTTTTTTGTGTTATTCTTAAATCAAGCAACTTGAGTTAGAGCAAAATCTTGTAACAAGTTTTAATGTTATGAAATTACATGTGAGAAAACTTAAGTAACTTGTTTTAACAGTTATCCACTCATTTTAGGATTCTCAGACTGATTAAGACAAAATTTAAACGTTCATGCTTTTTTTTAAGGTCTAACATACTTTTAAATGCTAAAAATAATTAAAAAAAAACATTAAAACAAGATATTCTATTAGGCAGGTCTTAAAGTAAAATTTTAAATCTTGGCAAGTGCAAAATTATTTGCAGTGTATGATTTCATTATTTTGTATTTGAGAGTTTTGTTTGAATTTATTGAATTAAATCTATAGTTTTTAAAGTGATTAAAATGTATTCACTTATATTAGATGTCACTCTTAAAAGAAAGAATAAGAATATGAAAAAAGCTGATTCCAGCCAGTAAATCTGAATAAAAAGAGGATTTATGAGGAACAAACTGAAACAGATTTTTCCTTCTAAATAAGTTAAAGTTGCATCAATGACTGGTTTTTGTATCTGTTTGTCTTAAATACGTTAATCCCTTTGTGTTACATTCATACACAAAGACATGGAGCAGCAGATGAGACAGTAACAGGACGACTGACGTCCTCTGATTGGATCTAATACATCTGGAAGAATAAAAAGAAAACAAACAGACACAAATTATTCTGAACATTGTCCCCGAGTAGAAAATGTAATCACAACAACACAACTGCTGGCGTGTTACGACCATTCAGCGAGCTCGGCGCTGGCCCGGCTTCACCCTCAACAATGACACAGCTAATATTAGAACAACAGGCCGCGATAGCTCGTCCCTAACGTGATTTTCTTTTTCTTTACAGTAATTCGTTTGGTTTCTGAGGGGTTGGGGGGGAAGAGCGGCAGCTGCAGCTGTCTGTAAATGGACGGCCGAGGTCTTTGTTGTGTTGACGGACAGGAAGGAAAAGGTCGCCGCGTGTCAGTCAGCGGCTTTGTTTGACTGCCGTGTGACGACCACGGCGTGCTGCTGATTGTCAGGGTTTGATCCCCAAGTTAGAGTCCTGTCAATTACAGCAGGAGTGACTTTATGTCCCCATATGGCCTCCATCCACTTCTGCAGCAGCACAAACACAATTTAACATCCAAACAGCTCAAAGCTTCGTGTTTCTGTTGGAACGAAGGTTTGTTTTTCCAAAAAGTAATCTAAAACACGTGCAAACTTTCCACAAAGTCTTTTCTTTCCAACAATAACCCATTCAGAAATAGACATTCGGCATCAAAGTCTGGAAGTACTGTCATGTTAGAGTAGAGTTCCTGGATTTCTGTCACCTGTGTCTTTGGAATAAAACTCTCAGAAGTATTCAGGAACCTTTTTGACACCTGTAACTTAGGGTGACCATATTAAGAAAACCCAAACAGAGGACCACCATACCCAGAGATATTTCAAAAATACCCAAAGATACTAAAAAGTCAACAAACAAACTTCATAACCCATACATTTATCAGAAATGCTCCTTTTCTGTTTGGAGTGAAATTTTCCAAAATGTACACATAAATAATGTATTTAAGTCCCATTTCCACCAGTTTAATTACAGAAATAAAATTCTGGCTTTGTTTATTCACGTTTTTTTTCCAAATTCAGTGAAAATTTAAAGATAAAAAGTCAGATTAATGACATGGAAGTGAAAATGGTGAGATAAAAAGTGAAAATTGATGCTTTTAATTCCAAATTTTTAAAAGATGTCATAATTTTGACTATCTCACGATTTGACGTTATATCCCAAATTTTGGCTTTTTTTCTCATAATTTGACTTTTTTCCTCATCATTTTGACTTTTTCCCAAGATTTAGACTTCGTCTTACAATTTTGACTATTCATCTCCTAATTTTTAATTTTAATTTAATTTTTTTTTTTTTTTTTTTTAATCTCATAATTTTGACTTTTCCCCCCTCAAAATCTTGACTTTATTGTCTTACAATTTTGACTTTTTATTACAAAATTTCAGCTTTTTCTCAAAATTTTGACTTAATATTGGCCAAAATAATGTTCAAAGATATTTTTACTGGCTGACATGGATGCCACTACATGCATAAATGAAAATAAAAGAACCTTTGGTGGAAAAAAAAACCCCTAATAATATACACCTGGGTCAATGACAAAAAGAGGGTCTAAAAACTTATTTTTAAAAAGTTCTTTGAAAATGGATAAAAAACATATTTCTGAGTGAAGAATTAAGTTTTCTAACAGATTTCAGTAGTTGACCAACATTTCAAAGTTTTTAGGTTCATTTTTTTATAGTATTTTTAATTTGAGCACCCAAAAATGTCAGGTGGTGCAACCAAATATATGAAAATATATTTATATGTTACTGTTATTTTTTCTGTGTGAAATTATTGGCAAGTATCTCTCAAGTGTCTGTAGTGACTCATACATTTTTATTTTGTGTGTTTCATTTGTTTTATTTGTGAATAAGATAAATAATTTGATGTTAAAATAACATTTCACATTATTACATTGGTTTTACCACCTGACATGGAAATTGTTCCAGTCACCAATGAAGTGAAAAAACCTTTTTTATCAGTATTTCAGAGAAATCTACAAACTTTTCCACTTGGTCACAAATGTCATTTGGGCTCCTCTGGCTGATGCAGTTTCCTGTTTCCTGTTTTATTCTCTTCACTTTAAAATAAAAGTCTAATGTTACGCTTGCACCACCCTGACATTTGACAAGGTGAAAATTACGGGACAAAAGTTTTTTAAATTTCTCAACAGCTTTAAAATTCTTTTTATTTGCAAAGAATGTTTTATTTAATAAGGTTCAAGCATAAAATAATGCCACTGTATTTTTAATTTCCATTTACAATAACTGACATTCAATTTTTAGAGTTTAATTCCCGTGGATACTTGTCAAGACGGTTGCACCACCTGACATTTTAGGGGTTTGAGGAACCAAAACACAAAAAAACATGTTATATTTTAATAGTTTAAAGATGTGTTCAAATAACACAGGTTTCATAGAATAAAGAAATACATGTGATGAAATACTCAATTCATGATGGAAGGAAATATTACACTCGGACACAAAAAAAGGGACGTCACGTCATTGACCCACCTATAAATCTCAGGTAAAGTTTAATTCACACATGAGCTTTGAGCACGTTTTCCTGCTTAACAAGTTGACAGGTTGGTGCATCAGAATAATGAAAGTAGCTCAGTGCAGCTTTGCTTTATTCTAAAGATCAATGATCTGTAGGACAAGCTTAGAAACCTTGGACATTTTGGGGAGAAAAACCCACGAGAGATCATTTTCCCACCAAAAAGGACGCTTGGTTATCATATGTAATTACTTCCAGACTGTGTTAAATTTCTTCCTCTTTTCTCTTCGTACTTCTCCTCTCTCTCCGTATTCATGTGACGATGCTCTGAGCTGAAGCACTGCAGCTAAAAACCCGTCTAACAAGCTGCTGACAGCGTGCTGAATCAGGGGCAGAAGCAAAGAAAACGGTGGAGATGGATTTAAGTATGCCCCTCGTCATTAGCCTCAACATAATCAAATCATTTTACTCATTCAGAAGTTCTCGAGGCCCGGCCGGGATGACGAACCCTGTCGAGAAGGATCACTCTGCCCTGCGTCTGCCAGAGGAAGCTGCTGCCCGCTGCTCTGCTGCTGCCAAACAAGGTCACTTAACAGCTTTTAATTGTTTGTGTGTGTGTCAGGAGGCTCGCAGGAGTACGCTGGCAAAGCTCTGAAAGATGGAAAAAGAAACAGGTTTGAGAGAGCTTAACGCCAGAGAGAGGTCAGGATGTAGGGGGAAAACTGGAAAGTACAAAAGTGAAGCTTTAACGTGATTTCTACCAACACACACACAATATAAATATGAGAAATTTTGAAAAAGCTCGGGGGAAATAAGCAGCAGCAAGTTGTTGGAGGTAGTACAGCACACTTTAAATTAAAATTATCAGCATTACTTTTCACTTTTTATCATTCATTCATTGTTTACCCACTTAATCTCAACCATCCCCTTTTCCATTCTTTATATAATGCCTGAGTAAACGAACCTTACGTCAACTTTTTTTGCCCCAGCTCACTTAACTTAGCAGATAATTCACAGTTTCCGAAGAAAACTCTGATTCAGGATTTTCTGCTTAAAGTTTTACTTAAGAAGCTGTGAAACCAAACATGCAAAGAAATGTACATTATTTGCTCACAAGAGATTCATATTCAAAACATTCAACATGTTATACATCTCCCGATGTACCACCGACGGTATTGAAAAACAGAGGTAGCTTGATGCTAATGTATATGGGAAATTGCATTGATATGCTAGCGATTAGGCAACATCAGTATAACTTTGGTTTTAAAAACAGGATTTCAACTTTTAACACAGAAACATCACAAAAATGTCAAAATACTGAAAGGTAAATGTTTTATAACAGGAAGTGCAGGCTCATATTTGGCATAACTACGGCAAGCTCAAGGTTCCAGGCTCTGTGAACTAAATTAGTCAATAACATACAACAATATGATTTTCACTTTTTTATCTGTTTACGTCCAAAGATATCAAAATCCATTTATCAATTTTATGTTGATTTACTTAAAAAACATACTTTTTGTACACTGAAAATTCACAGGGGGAAGATATAGAATCAATAAGAGCATCGGTATCAATGAAATTCCATCAATACCTATCCCTCATTTTCATTATTCCTTATACTGTGTGTTAGTGACTCTGCTGTGCGTCTCTAAATGAGAACAAAAGTGTGTTGGATCATGGGAGTTGTATTCATATTTGAAGAGCAACCATAACCAATGAAAATCTGATATGATTTGATGCCTTTTTCGGTTTCAGTTAATTATTTTTTAAAATTGTTTTACGAGATAAGAAATGACTTCACAGAGACATGAGCAATACACTGTATAACAATTAAGACTAAGCAGCAAGTGTTTAAGTTTTATTTCTAGTACAAAGTCTCTTAAACTCTGTAAAATGTCTCATTTCAAGATCTTAAAGGCCAAAAGTGACACTTGAGTTGTGTGGAATAAGTAAAAAAAAATTCCAATGGGGTTAAAAAAAAATGTATTTGACACATTTTTTCAATCAAAACATTATTTAGCTGATTGGGCAAGTTAGATGGACCTTTCCTTTTTGTCTATTTAATGTTTTTAATGTATTTGTTATGGAACTTATGAACTTTTGATTGTAATCTGTGAGCGAACATGTGCTATGTTTGACTTGTTTCTGCACTGGTGCTTTCTCTGCAAATGAAGTTTGTAATGGATGAATAAAGTTGATTTGATTTTTATTTTAAGATTAGATTGTTTTACTGGAAATAGGCAATTTTATAGACTTGTTAGGTGAATGTGGCTCATATTGAGTCTGATAAGATGATTTTATATTAAAAAAAAAAGACATGAACATTTGCAAAGACAAGTCTTTGCAGTGTGTACTTTGTCCTGTTTGCTCAGGATGCTTTTCATGCTGTTATCTCCCCCTAGAGGTCAATTGATGAATTACACAATCGGCTCCGGTTATGGTGAAGGTTCAAGACGTGAGATTTTGGTTGAAGTCACACTCACACACACACACACACACAAAAAGCAAATGATGCAGATTTTAGGATTGACAGTCAGACAGAGCGTCTCAGATATGAAGTTAAATGTAGTGACTGTGGATCAGAGAGTCTATCTAAATTCCAGCTCTTGTAGTTTGTTTGTGTTTGGTCTGAGGCCCCGGGGCCCGGCGAGCTCAGTGACAGACATGTGCGTCTCTGTGAAGCCTCGACCCCCCTGCCCCCCCACCCCCCCGCCCCCCCGCCCTCGGATACTGAGAGTTATATTGTTCCCATGAATCTGAACTGGCAGGAGAAGAGCTGCTCACCACATCAATTCATCAACACCAGCAGCTGCTCCAGGGTTTCACATGTGCTGCCTCATCCAAGTGGGCAAAAGGTGTGTGTGTGTGTGTGTGTGTGTGTGTGTGTGTGTGTGTGTGTAACCTCTCATCAACCTTTATCTAGTTCATGATTCATCTTTTCTGACCTTTTTCTTTTTAGTCACTGTTTTTATTTCATCAAACAGATTATGAAAAAAACAACACAGAACTTATTTTGTCCCTTTTTCATTAACACACACACACACACACACACACACACACAGACTTCTGTAAAACTGCAGATAGGCTACATCATCAGCTCAGCTTGTGATGTGGAGGTGAGGAAGAAGGAGTTTCTTTGTTTCTTTTTACCAATTTTATCAGTTGTTAATTAAGCCATATCCACACCATAGACCAGGGATGTCCAAACTATGGCCCGAGGGCCAATTGTGGCCCGCCATTTACTTTCAATCGGCCCCCAGCTCTCGTCTTACCATGTCTTAGTTTTGTCACTTAAATTAATCATGTTCTAACTGTTTACACTGACAGTTTCTGTCAAGTGCTTGAAATAAATGAGAATGACAGAGATTTCTTTTGATTGACTGGGACTGGTTTCACGACTGAAAACACTGCCACCTATGGGTCTGGTATGCTTAGAGCTGCACTAACCAACAGATTTGCCCGTTCACATGTGGGCGATTTTCTCCAAGTAAAAAGTCATGTGTCAGGTGGACGAAAGTATTTTTAAAAATAAATAAAGAGGGTATTTGTTTTTGTAAATATTCAACTATGCATGTACAAGAAGTAACCAAAACTGGAAGTAACATTAAAGAAGTGATGAAACACAGAGACTTAGGCCCCATCCACACAAGGACAAAACGAGGTCAAAACGCATAAGTTTTTTGCAGAATCTGCGTATCATCCATACGAAGACGGCGTTTTGTGGGTCTGTAAACGATCATCTCTGAAACCAGGTTCCAAAGTGGGAAGATTTCGAAACGCCGTATACGCGGCTCCATGTATATTGGCTCTCCGCAACTTTTCAGATACGCTGACGTCATATTTTCACATCGTATGGCGGCGTACTATGTAGCGTATGTGTTGATGAAGCTGGTGACCCTGCAATCCCTTTTGTAGCAAAATCTCCTTCTTCTCAACCACCACAGAGTTGAACAAACAATCATAGAGGACACAGTACGGCACAACATTTGTCAAAAGTCTTCATGCCCACTGTTTTATTCTGTTTCCGCTTGTTTCCCTCATATCGTTACAGCGCCCCTAGAGGTCTGGCAAGTGTTTTACAGCGTCTTCATGCGTATCGAGTGCATTCATATAGACGCACACATTTTCTGAGGCGCCTTCATCTTTATGACGATCGTTTAGGAAACTGTTAAGGGTTTTGACTTTGTGTGGATGGGACCTTAACAGACAGAGGGTTAATTAACACAGGTGTGAGACAAGACACAGGCGAAGCTCATGAGTCTAATCAAAGAGGAGGAAAATACAAGGACAAGAGGTAGGAGAGAGCAGGAACTACAAAATAAAACAGGAAACACATAAAACTTCAGATACAAACCACACACAGACGACAAAGGATGAGGTATGACATGCAAAAATGTAAAAACTGCAGTTTCTCGAGTGTCCACTTGTGGCTGGTTTCAGAAACACCAGAATCCACATACACATCAATTCAAATAAGACCATTTTTAGAGCAAATTTAAATAACTTTACAGTTCGGTTCAAGAAACAGTTTTGGTCAGAATATCTCATTTCTCTTTTCATACACAATTAAAGCAAACTCTGCCTATGACCAAGGAAATGTTCTCCACTAGGGGGCGATATGGACAAGATATGTCAGGATGATTTTATGTCAGGATCAGGATCTGGATTTTATTGAGATTGTTTTTCACATTTAGACATATCTAACCTGCAAACAACATTATTAGTCCCTAATATTTCCTTTTCAGCTATCTGGGTTATTTTGATACACCTTTTTTTTCTCTTTTGAGCACTAGTTCATGATTCTCTATATTTTTGCGTCTTTGTGTGAGCCGCTTTGGGAGTTTTTGGATGGCTATCTAGCAGAGTTCCTGTAAATTCTTGCAGGATAAAATATGATAAGACAAGATCAATCATGATTAGATAATAAAGAATATATTTCTAAACGCTGTTTTTTCACCCAGGACTTGGCCGCTGGGATCCATCACTCAGCCGCCGTTTGTTGCAGAAAAGTGTGGTCCAGACGGAGAAGAAGAAAACATTTTTAAATATCGATCCTGATAAATATCCTCACTCAGGACCCAGTCACTATTTGACTACTTGGTTGTGTAGTAAATAAAGTGACGTGGTGTTCAGTCGTTTGAGGAAGGGTGTTACGAAACATTAGAAAGAAAACGGTCGGAGTCCTTAGCGGAGTAGTAAATAAAGTTTGTCTGATTTTCGGTCACTACCGTCTCAAACTAAAAATCGGGTAAAAGGTCTAATCTGAGGTTTGGTTACAAGCAGAGTCTGTTTCCTCTTTTTCTTTTTTTTACTCTGCAGCCTGAAACTTTATCCCCTTGACTCAATTTGTCGCAGTTTTCTCTGAATTGATGGTTATTGTCATGGTCGAGCGTATTAGGTCTCGTTTGTGTTACAGCACACAGCAGTATACACGTCACTTATTCTCTAAATTCTCTTAATTTATTCATTAAATTGTCCTGCAGCTGCAAAGAAATTCATTATGAGAAGACAATGAGTTATTTATCTGTGTTTGGACCGCGGGGCTCAAACAAATGAGTCTCATGTCTTATTATAACTTAGAGAAGTTTTATCATTTAGAGCTTTGAGGCTGTTAATGAATTAAACTAAAGCTGGGCCGTCTGGACTCTGCTTTACAGGAGCTTTAAACATGAAAACAAAGAGACTGAGTCAACTTTGTGGTCTTACTAAAGCACTCTATGTCTACTTTTACATATTAGAGAGGTATCTGAAGAATGCTGGGATGAAAAAAGAGACTTTTCAGGCTTTGAATTCATAATTACACCGATCAAAATGAATCAAAGCTGCATTATTTCTGCATTAAATCACAGAAACTGGTGGATTTAGTGTGCTGATAGAAAGACAACTGCTCCTGTTAGTTCGTTTTTAAGCCCAAAAAAGTAGAATATCTTCAGTTTCAATTACTTTGCTGTAAAAAAAAAATGTCAAATTGAATAACAAGCAGTCAAGGCGCATTTGAATGTTTCTGACTTACTTAAACTTTTACTGTTGCACACTCAGCCGACTTAAAGGAACTGTGAGCGACTTTTGGTCGGTATTGGTGGTGTTTTACCAGGACAAGGACTCCACTTCCCATGAGCACTTGTGCACACACTGTTATGATGACATGACTCTTCACATGGCGTTTTTGCTTTGACAAATTAATAGAGATTGGAGCTTCTTCTCAACTCTACTTTTCTTTGTTCAAGACAACTTTTCAGCAAGTAAACTCGCGTAGCTTAGTAGCCAGTTAATTTAAGCGCTTCTCACAGCCCAGTGCTCTGAGACATATCAATTAAGTGTCACATTAGTGAATCCAGGTTATGTCCTACCAGTGCTCATATACCAACGCCAACCTCACCAAGCAGAGCAAACGAAACCTGACTGTATTTTATTGATGGACTCTTAGGTTTGAACCGATTATTGAAGTAAAACTGCTGCATGTGGAAAGGAATGAACATTAGCACAACAGCTTAACTTGTGTTTTAGCCTCTAGCTTGTGCTCTATCACTCTCACGTTTAGCTGTCTTCTAGTCTTAAGTCCCTTTTCTGTCAGACAGTCCAGCTCCTGTTTCCAAAGAAATCATTTCAGCAAAGAAAACCACCGATCTCTTCTCACCACCAATGTAGTGATGTTGTCACAGAGATTTCGACTTGCCGTAAATCAGTCCGTTCCAGTCCAATTTGATTGAGAAGCTGAGACGTAGCATTTAGAAAAAATATTTTAGTGTTGTTCATGTCATTTTAAGTTGTGGATTATAATCATACATATATCTAAAGATCAGACTTTTTCAAGATCACTTAGAAAGTCCTCACAGTCCCTTTAACTTCCTTTAACTACTTATCCTGACGCAAACTGACACGAGTGTCAAGATAAGATGCTCCCTTATCCATCCCATGAACTGTTTTTCTTTTTTTTTAACTTCCTTTTTACTTCTTTCCTCTCATTACTGAGTTCTGGTGTGATTGCTTTGTCATCATCATCATTTTTGGAACGCAGAGTTTTAAATCGTTGCTGAGAGGTTTTAAACAATGAGAATCAAATTTTTGACACCTCTGGGATTTGACAAAAAGCCTGAGGATACATTTTTGGACAGGAATGAAATATACAATACTGTTTTATACCTTCATCCAGAAATAAACCTTAAAAATTGGAACTTTTTTCTGGAAAAAACACCTTAAAAGTAGAATAAAGATGAAGAAATAACACTCACAGGCTCTGAAACAAATCATGAACATCTTCAATTGTTGGCAGGAAGTAACCTAACTTTCTCCAGGCAGAAACATTAAAAATATATATATATTTCAGGGACAAAACATTCATGCTTATGTTTTAATGTGATAATACTTTTATGAAGAGGCCCTATACATATGTGTCTTTAATTACAGCTGCTTGTGTGTATGACAACGCTGTTGCCTTCAGCCCGTGCAGTGATGATTTGTCAACTCGCTCTTTAGCTAAAGATTGGAGTCAATGAGGTTAATCATCTCTCCACCGGATCCTCCGCCTACCGCCCGCTCCATCTTTCTTCGTTAGGGCCTCCATCCATCCGTCAGGAGGAGAAAAAAACCTCCAAATTCTCAGAGGTTTCCCGACAGTTTTTCGGCCTCTCCTTCTGCTTACACTCCAAACAATCATCAGCGAAGATAAATATGCACAGACGATGCAGAGCTATCGTAAAAAATGCCCCTTTTCCCGGAACGGTCGGCCTAATCTGTTCCGCTCTGTCATCCGTCCAATTGACAGAGGAGGCTCGGTTTGGCAGACGTGGGCCAACCTCTGGCTGGGAGCCTCGTCACGGTCGTGTTTGTGTCTTTGGTGTCCTTGTGTCTTCCTGGACTGTGAGGGGGCCGCAGCTGCTCGTCAGGCCTCTCCGAGCCTCCTCTGTCAGTATCGGCAGCCAAAACTAAATAAAGATGTTTACTGACAGCCTAATGAACGGACGGGCCCTGCTGATTTAACCTTGATGAATGGTCCTCCCAGGTGTTTTCAATAACGACAATAAGCACTGCAAGCCGCAAGCCCACTGATACCGCTATAATGCATTATTAGGCCATTAGAGGCAGGCCAAGAGAGACCACTTATGCACCGGCCTATCAATAATGCGGTGTCCCAGTCCACATTTAGGCCTGGGGAATTAGTCATACTGATATTCTATTTAATAAAAAAATCACAAGACGACGCATAAAGAATCTCATTACATTTTAACAGGGTTACAGTAACCCGGGAGGACTGAGGGTTTAATTTTCATAAGAGCATCCATTCCTCAATTATGTCAAGCAGAGAAAATGTAAATGGCAAATGGAATCCTAACAATATCTAACCAGCAGTGCATCGGCAGCAGCAAGAGAGGCAGAGACGTCGAAAGAGGTATACACACACACACACACACACATCATACACTAGTACGTTTTTTTTGTTCTCTCTCTTCGGGTATTAAACAGTGGTACACACACAATTGGGTAATGTTCGTTCATTTTGTGTCGTCACTCTCCCTCACTATCTACACGTCGCTTGTCCTGAGTTTGATATTTGTACTGTGCACGTACACCACAGACTCCTTTTATATTTACAATCAATTTACAATTTTAAAAGTCTGAGCACGTTTCGTTCTTGTGCATTAAAAAGAAACACATGAACAACAAATTTCAAAGCACATACAAATTGAATTTAGATTAACCCTCTGATGCATGAATTATGAAAGTCAGTGTCAGGATTTTTCTCCAGAGTGTTTTTATTTGTCTTAAAGCATGAAAGAAAGTTTTCCATATAAAAAAATATATATTTGTAACCGAGCATTCAACATAAAACAGTGTGAACTTAATGTAAATATGACTTTTTTTTGTTTGACTTCTTTTTTTGTTTTGGTGATTACATGAATAATCTTTTTTTAATGCTGTGCGAAACATTTTAATTCTCTTTCATCCATTTTAACACTGAATATTTTAGTTTATAAGCTTTTTCACCCTCAAATGTTTGTCTATAACTCTTTAAAATATATATACAGTATATATTTGGAAAAAGAATTGAAAACATTTTTCAGGCCCTAAGAAGAATAAAAATATCCTGACACAGGCTAATATGAATTTCCCCCACATGAACCATTGAATTTAGGAGTAAATAACTTTTAAATAGGTGTCCACTGTAGTGACCACTATGTACCACAGGGTTTATTTAAATTAGAATCCAACATGTAGGATTTTAGGGATTTGATATTTTAGCTGTCTTCTTATGCTCTGCAGTTGTCAATGTCTACCTCATTCAAATTTTTTTTTTAGTAATTTACACCTTCAGTGTGCAATGTGCTAATAAAGCCAAGGTGCAAAAACTGCAGTTCCACAAGTGTCCACTTGAGGCTGTCTGCAAAAGTCAGCATCCAATGTCATCAGAAAGACCTGAACGCACGCTGGTTTTTCTTTCTTTCTTTTTTGCGTTACATTATTCTTTGTTTTAAAAAATGTTGCGCTGTTTTGCGTTGTTTTTCTTGGTGGGTTTGCAGACTTTAGGTAGATCTCTGTTACCTTTGTTGATACAGTTGCGCAAGAGAGGTATATTACTTGTGCCTTCTCTTTCTTACTAAGAGCAATGGGGGAGTTAACAGGAGTCCGACCGAGTTTGTGGAATGAAGTATGGTTTCTCTAAAGGTCAAACGAACCAGAAGTGTCTCTGGTCCAGGCTTCCAGAGGATTCAGGCTGACCAGACAGATCAGAAAATGGATTTTAATGTGTCGTTTTTTTGAGGATCATATTAAGACTTTGGAGGGATTTAGAGTGGATGTTTCTCGTGCAAATTGTTTTCTGCAGAACTGAGCTGAAAAAACAAAGTTTCTTATAAATCAGAAAAGGACCACATTTTCTTGGGTTGAGAAGTCTCTATAAAACTGTAAGTTTATGAACCTCTCGAAACCATGGTGTAATATTAACTCTGACTTCAAGTATTGAGCGACAACTCCAATGTTCGTGAGCAGAAGGCAGCATTATTACATCACTATGTCCCCATGAACAGCAAGTCATATGAGATTGACCCAGTGGCTCCTCCAAGATCTTGAGCTCTTTTCTACAGGGTCTGATTCCACAAGCAGACACAAATACAAGAAAGTGTCTCTGCACCTTTGCAAAGATTGGATTCTTACTCATTCAGTCCTTGGTCTTCTCGTGGTGCGTCAAAAAGTCCAAAGACTGTTGCTGAAAGATGTCACTCTGCACCCTGGCACCCCGTCCTTCTCCAGCTCACAGAGCGTCAGCAGCAGTATTGGCATGTGTCTATAAGCGCCTCAGGGGCTGAAGTTGGGGGGCCCCTGTAATAATAAACTGCTAATTGAAGGGCTGCAGTGAGCAGAGAGGTGTTAGCGGGGAGCCTGGCCGCTGAAAGATCACAGCAACACGCCAGATAGCCCGGGCGCTGAAAGAAGTTATTACAGCTTGCCTCAGTACCTGGACGGTGTCCTGATGAAAACGCACAAACACACACACACATGCTTCAATACACACTGCTTGGAGATTTATATCTCTACATCTGACCTACTGAAAAGCTCGAACCATCTCAAACTGTTACAAAGAGTTCCCTGTTCTCCATCGGCCTCTATCGTCGACAGATCTGAACGGGAGAGTCTCATCATTGAATGTTCAGTCTACAAATCTGCAACAACTGTGTGATGATATCAGGAAAACGAAACAAAGTCTCTGTGGAAGGTTTCCTCTTGCAAAAGATGAACCTGATAATGTGTCCAGGAATGGGACTCCAAAACTTTGGGAATTTAACCTGAAGCGTTATAAACCATCCAGCTTTAATTACATGAGGCCCTGCAACAGGAAGAGAACTGGGATGTCTCTAAAGCAGTGGTTCCCAACCTTATTTGGGCCATGACCCCATCTTTATGCCACAAGTTTTGGCCCGAGCAATAAGATAGGTCACCACCAAGGAAGTTTTCAGTGCCCGCTCAAAACCTTTTCGAAGTACACTCACTGTTTATCAAGCTTGGCAAATTCTTTTTTGATGGTCTTTATCTCATAGCGTCTTTTGAGCTTGTTGGACATGACCACATAACAGACATTTCAGCATTTTGTTATCACTTTTAATGGCTTTAAGGTTCAAGATTTCTGTTAAACCCCCGTTAAACAAAGTGACAGTAACCTCTGTCCATTTGTTTTGGGATGTTGTAATTTTGTAACTTCTTTGATTGTTGTTCTGTACCTTTTCGTTACAGGGCGACGACTCAATAACTAGCCCCTTTCGCCTCAGACACTTATAGATATGTGAACTTTTAAACACTGAAGTACTTGAACTTTTAAAGTTCAAAAGAGTCTCGAAAAGTTTAATTTTTTTTATCATGTGACCCTAAAATGTCGTATTCGTGTCTTTGATCCTGTTTGATCTGTTTTTACCAAGCAACAACTTCCGGTTAGAAAATATAAGACAACACGGGGATGGCTAAAAGTTGCTGTTCGTCAAAGAGTCCAAAAAAAAAACAAAAAGCCGTTTTCACAACAGAAATGTTTACAGCCTGGTACAAAAAATGTTTCTTGACTGGATCATTAATTCCACTAATGGCACAAACTGTACAGGGTGGCGGGATTTTTTGTAACTTGGTAGTTTATAAGTTAATAAGATTGCATCTATCAGAGGCACAGCTCAAGTCACATGACTGACGGGCGCCAAAAAGCTATGAGTTTGGTCAAACATGCCACTTCCAATATGGCTACCCCAGCTGTTATGCTTCAAAACTCCACTTCAGAAACAGTCGGGTGACGTCATCTGTTATACAATCTGTGGTTTTTACCTACTAACTGCAACTGTGGTCCCATGATCGTGGCCACCAATTATGATGTGCGAGCTCTGATAGCTTTATATGCTGCATTTTATTTATTTTACTAGATTTGTATTGGAGAAAGTGAAAGTACAGAATGCAGTTGTCTAAGATTGTGTGTGGGGTTTCAATTTTGCAAAGAATGATACAACTTAAAAAGAACATATCAGTCATTTCTTTTATCAGTTACTAGAAATTTCAGGCGACCCCATTTGGATTTGGGGCGACCCCACATGGGGCCCCGACCCAAAGGTTGAATAACACTGCTCTGAAGCTTGGTACTAAGTCTACCTTCATCATAGCTTCTCCATTCCTCCCTCCTCTCATCATCCCGCCTGCCCTCTGAGAACGAGGTAAAGGGCCCCTCGCGGGAGAAACAGCCCCTTATGCGGCGTGCATGAAGCCATGCAGAACGCTCATAATCTCTTAATACTTGCACAGGCAGGAAAGATTAAACCGTCAGGGTGTTGACAAATGACAGAAGAACCTGGTGGAGTGTGTAAGTCACACGGTGGACGGACACACACTCACTCACACGCTAACTAACTGAGGGTCTTACCACCTTGCGAAAAGAGCAGGGACTCGTCACCTTAATTAGAGCGATTGTTTTACACGCATTGGTTCCTCGGTGCTCAGTGAGGTTTGTCTGTAAAAGATTAGTCATGTACACGGTAGAAAGGAGGAATGATGAATAAATTCTGGTGAGGTTTTTATTTCATTAGCAACTTGGTGCATCTACATTGTGCGTCCATTTCTTCCCAGTACAGACTGGTTTGGTCTCCATTAGCCAGAAGGTCCCAGCTGGGTGACTCTGAAGGTTAGTGGTGGAGCAGAGGGAGAGCAGGGCCCCTCTGGTATTGTGTAGGGTCTGAAAAGGAGGTCACTGATTTGGGCTAATTACATTACATAGACTCAACTCAGGGCTGCTTCAGTCTGCATTATGTGTGTGTGTAAGTGTGTGTGTGTGCTTTTAATTCCATGTGTTCTCTCCTACAGCTGATTCAAAGATGACCAGTGGGAGTGGTGGCTTATTTTCAATGAAAAGTTTGAGGTTTCACACACTTTTTAGTAACCAGTGAGGTCCAGATTAAGGTTTGACATGCACAAAAGGATCCTCATGACTTTGTTTGTGATCAAGTGTGTGATAAAGGGAACTACAAGGAACTGAAAGGGTCAAAAAGCATTTATTATGGTTGAATCATGTTTTAGGATGGGTAATTTTGGGTTTTATTGGTTAGAGATAAGTCAAGATGTTCGAAAATTTATATAATCATTTCATGATTAAAAACTGAATAGTTCCTGTGACCATTATCTTGTCTTAAAAGTTAAGTTCTCTCTGTTGTTTTTCTTTTGCTGTTGAACAACAAAACCTTCCAAATTGGATTTCTTCAGCGCCATGGAGTTCTGGGAGGGACTCGACAAACTTTGCAGGTAAAACTACAATATATGCATGGGTCGTATCCATATCTGATCATGTAAAAATGATGGTGTGATATGGATTTGAATAGTCTATGAAAACTTTGCAGTGACTGTCGAATAGTAATTTAGCTTGAAATGCCCAGCCCCAGTATCGTTACAGATGCAATCATAGAAAAAATTGATACATTTTGCAAGCACAAGCTAAAGAAAACGATCTAATCAGAAGTGACATTTTTTTGCATGTCCTTAAGGTTTTGTTTATGTCTCCAAACATTGTCACCTCTGGTTTTTCCCGCTTAAACACTCAAGATCAAGAGAAACATGGATGTATAAGTAATTTTTTAAGCCGTATATCAAAAAGCCATATCTGTAATAATATGATAAAAGCTTAAAAACTCCAGGGTTTGATTTTGGTTTCTTTGATATTGGGGTGGGGGTGTCAATTTTTTTTTCTTTTACTAGTGTCGTGGAGGCTGTTTATGATTAAGGGTGAAACCCAAAAGTATTGTTACGTTTCGTACTCAAGTTTATACAGAAACCTTTTAAAAATGGCCCCAGAGTGGAATATTTCTAACGCTGTGGCCACCGTCATCCAAGCCAGAGTTTTCAGTGGAATCGCTGACATCACACTCTGTTTTGCGTTTCCATGTAATCGCAAAGTTTTGACACTGCTTTTTTTGCGTTCACGGGGGAAAGACTTTGTAAACTGGACCTTAAAAAAAAAGTCAAACTCATACTTAATTCAAGTGGTAAACTTTGAACAGAAGTGGTAAAAACTGCAGTTCCTCCAGTGTCCACTTGAGGCTGGTTGTGAAAGTAGCAGAAACCACATACACACCAAGCCAAAAAGCCCATTTTTACAGCAAAAATAAATGTGTTTACAGTATGGTTCAAAAACATTTGGGGTCTGATTTGACTGTTTTTTTTTTGACTGTTCACATTTTGGGAGGTAGATTCTTCTCTTCATAATATTTATAGCTGTTTACAAAGCAGCTTAAGGTCTGTCTCTTTATCTCATCCCACCTCATATGAAGCTTGAGTCAAAAGATTTGGCGTCATGGAGACAACATCCATATATTAAACAGTCTATTACAGGAGTAAAAATAGTAGGATCAAGCTCAAGGAAGAAATATTCCAAAGACTGTAAGCATGTAAGGTAGGATTACAGACAAAAATCTGCAAAGGAGAGGAAGAGAGGACGGAGGGCAAGCGAGAGGCCAAGTGGCGAGTTGAGAGAGAGGACATGATTGGCTTAAGTCGGTGCAGAAAGATTGTTTCCTTTGGCCCTGTGCTGCGATTTCCTGCCCTGTGATCATCTCTTCCATATGATTAGGCCGATGTGCAGAGCATGCAGTCATATGACGGGCTTTGCTTCACACCGGCTGTGCAGGCAAACGAAGCGGAGCGGCAGCACAGTCAGCAGGCCGACACGCACACATACACACTCACACACTTACACACTCAGGATTAGCTGAAGCAGAGAGGCACACACACACACAGGTGATGGTGCTGTTAGAAACTTAGGCGAGTTTCATACTAGCATTGGTTTGCCTATGATCGTAAACAGAATTTGTGTTTGATGAAGGTCTGTAAAAACTCACTTTAGTGTAATAACTCCTAAACATTTGTCTTCTTTGAGCCTGATAATGTGAATGTGTCTCTGTCAGGTACCGATGTTACAGTTTAAAGAGCGACCCTGTAAACTGGAGACCTTGAGTGGATTTATAGTTTACAACAGCAGTTCAAACATTGAAGAAGTCTTTGGGAATACATCCTTGATTAGTTTTATGTATGTGTCTGAAAATTCTCATCAGATAAGTGTTAAATGATAATCTAAAGCTGTTGAAGGATGTATCAATGGCTTACGTTTTTTTTTTTTGGCCAAAACAGGGGTCCATCCCTGCCAATTTCTTGCTATAAGATGGCAAATTGCTTGTTATAAGTAAAAAATAAATCAATAAATGGGGTAAGAAACGTTAGCTCGTTGAGTTTCTTGTAATTAGAATAATGTCAATAATACAAGAAACTTTTTTTCTTATCCCATTGGCAAATTTTTCATTTTTGTCTTAAAATGGCTTGAAAGAAGGACTGGTCTGGTAAAAGTGGCTCATATTAAGTCTAGACATTTTCTACTAAGTTTAAGACATAAACGCTTACTTAGATTTGAGGTTTTTTGCAGTGCAGGAAAACTGTGCACATTACAGCCATGTATTTACCAAACCAAGCAAACGTGTCACCCATTGGTTTGTTGTTTTCATCATCACCATTTTCCCCTTGGGTCAACAAGTGACAGTATTTAGACAAATGCATGGCGCTGAACAGGAGCAAGGGTTAGCAACTTATTTAATTAATTACTGGTTTAGAAGCTGGGTTTACAAACCAGGGGTTGTGTGGCACAGACTCTGATAGCTGCTTATCTATATAAACATAAAAATAGATTTTTTTTCTAAGAAATTCTCCCTGCTACCTGGAGCCATAATATGTTTTATAGATAACACAATAAAGTGACACTTTATTATGCATAAATGACAAAAATCCTATAATTCAAGTTTGCTCCTCAGTGATACTTGGCATAGACTCACTGAGGAGTTTTCGATCATTCATACACATCAGGTAAAACACTGAGCTGAGCCACCAGCAGCTCTCACTTAATGAAATGAACTAACCTCTCTGATGTGTATCAGGCCGACGTCTCCTGTGCATTTATCTCGACATCAGCTGAGCAGCAGGTGAACCGGTGGGGCAGCTTTGTCCCGGGATTCAAACGCTCGGGGTCAAGGTGCACCACTAATCCAGGCAGCTGTGTTACCGGGATTAAGACGAGGCCAAGGCCATCGCTCTGGCTACCTTAAACAGGTGTTACCATGACATCCAAATGAGAGAGAGACAGAAAAAAACTTGTGACTACAGCTGCCGGGGTTAGAGCCATTCGAGCATGGATATCTGTCACCTTTCCACACACACACACAGAAACATCTCTAACATGAATGAATGAAATTTATGCTGGTGCAGCAATTGAAACAGATGCATATCCTTAAAGTAGTTACAGCTTATATAACACCCACCCCTCTTATCTTACAAACAAAAAAACAAAAGAAAAACAAAACAAAAAAACATCACAGAAATAAGTGCATCACAGAAACAAAACTGATGCATTGCAGTTGATTGTTTTTAGCATCAAGTGCATCATAACATGATAATTAATTTACATTTCAGTGCTGTTTTTCCCAAACTAATCGATTCTTATGCAGCTTTTTTAGACTTGCGGATGTATTGCATGTTTTTATTTCTTCTCAAGAACATTTCCACAGATTAATCCCCTTTTACGGACTGAAAATGAGAATTTACATTTGTTCTAATATTTGTTATTAATAAATCACATGATCACACAATCATCCTCTGTTTCTTAAAGGATTTACCACCCACTGTTTCAACCACTGAGAGGCTATAAACTTTAGTCAACACACAAAAAAGCCTCATCAAGCCCATGACTGCAATCTGATTTGGTGTCAACTAGCTTTAAAAAAACAACAACAAAAACCCTGATTTTTAGATCTAAGTTTCAAGTAGAATCCCAAATCATATGCATAAAAAAGATAATAGCTGGTAAAACATCCTCCTGGTTAACTTCTGAGATTTAAATCCCTTATAACACTCTATTAGAAACAAACACACACACACACACACACACTCACACGTCCTGGTCTAACTCTTTCCTGTGACCCGCTGATGTGGTGTTGTGGCCCCGGGGCCCCTGGAGAGCGCTAATTAAATCAGTTTCCAGAGGAAACTAATGGGCCTTAATGCTGAGATAACTGATACTCAAACAATGAGTGATCATTGACAGCATGTGTTTCTGCTGCCTGATAAACATGTCACTGCTGCACAGGAGGCCATTCAGCCTGTAAATTAATTCCTCCCCCACTGTTACGTCCCAACGCCTGCATCTCACACACACACTGACACAGAGGACACACGTGTAATTAGACACCATTGTTGCAGGCAAAGCTTTCACATCATCATAAATCATGGTTTCAAATTAGGCTCCCTCAGGTTGTTAAATAAATCATTAATTTGTCAGCTTAGTATTTCTTCCTTGGAAACTCTAATTAATAAAGCCCAAAGACTCAGACTAGTGTGTTTCAAACAGAAACAGCCAGTCACGAATCAGCGGGGAGTTTGAGAAAATACCACCGTGAAAGCAAGGAGGAGCAGGGGGATTTTTGTGGCCTGAAATTTGGGGTTGGCGATGAGAGATGTGGCATGCAGGGAGGGGTTTTTAATCCCATATGATGTCCACATGTACTGCACGCTAAAAGGCTTTTGGTTTGACAAAACAGGGAAAATCAACAGCAGTAGGATGGTGAAACAATAAGCATCCTGTCAGATGTGCATGGGCATTGATGGAGACTGTTTAAAGAAGGCAGTTACATAAATACAAAAATATGTGACCCAACATTGTTATGGGTTACATTCAGATGTTACATGGATGAAGAAATAGAATGAAGGGTTAAATTTCTGACAGGGAAATTAATGTGGTGTTATAAATGTAAACTTTTAATATCTATAATCATTATGTACAAAGAATCTAAGGCATTTGCAAGAGACTTCCACCTGAGGCTGTCTGATAAAGGAGTCTTTGGCCTAAAGGAGAGAATAATTGTAATGCTTCAGTGACATCTACAGGTGCAGAGTCGCAGGTGCAACTTCTACTTGCAGGGAAAAATCTTTTTACAAGATAATACCCTTTTCATTCTGACAAAAATAAACTAAAATGAATGAATAAATAAATAGATAAAAAGAAAATTAAGTGAATTTTTCCATTTAGATTCTGCCTCCTCTGCTCAGATGAGTATAAATGTTTAATATACGGTGGTGGTTAGGAGTACTACACTTGACAGATCTGCCATTATGCAGCCAGTCTGTGCAGAATCTGAGTGGAGCCGGTTGATAAAAACAATAAGAAATTATTCTTTTTGTATTTTGAAAGTCTAACTTCTTTTTGGTTCTCTTTCCTGAAGTTTTAAAAAAAAAACTACTTATGAACGACAGCTGTCAGTCATCGAAAACTTGACGCAAAACCCACTTTTCAACGTCTAATAACAATGGAATTGAATTTGAAAGTTCACTAAAGTTAATATCTTGAAAAGAAAAAAATAAAATTGTCACTTTGTGAACTAATCCTGGCTACTTTGTATTTACAACACAGTATAAAAAAACATTAACCCTGTGGTGCATAGTGGTCACTACAGTGGACACCTATTTAAAAGTTATTTACTCCTAAATTCAGGGGTTCATGTGGTGGAAATTCATATTAGCCTGTGTCAGGATATTTTTATTCTTCTTAGGGCCTGAAAAAATGTGTCAATATTTTTTCTCAATGTTATATACGTTTTTTTAAGAAGTTATAAACAAACATTTGAGGGTGAAAACGCTTATAAACTATAAATTGTTCAGCGTTAAAATGGATGTAAGAGAGTTAAAATGTTTCGCACAGCATTAAAAAAGAATTATTTATGAAATGACCAACTAAAAAAAAGAAGAAGAAAAGAAAAGAAGTCAAACAAAAAAAGTCAGATTTACATTAAGTTCACACTTTTTCATATTGAATGTGCAGCTACAAATATTTGAAAAGAAAAATGGGAAACTATTTTTCATGCCTTAACTCTCTGATGCATGAATTGTGAAAGCCAGTGTCAGAATTTTTCCCTTGAGTGTTTTTATTGGTCTTAAGGCATGAAAAAATGTCCCCCCAAAAAAATATTTATAATTGAGCATTCAACATAAGACAGTGTGAACTTAATATAAATATGACTTTTTTTTTGTTTTGTTTTGGTTATTTCATGAAATATCTTTTTTATTTTTATTTTTTAAAGATATTTTTGGGGGCTTTTTCTGCCTTTAATTGGATAGTGGAGGACAGTGGACAGAGTACGAAAGGGGGCAGAGAGTGGGGAATGACATGCAGGAAACAGGCCACAGTTGGGAATTGAACCCAGGCCACCTGCACGAGGGCGAACCTCATGGTGCGCGGCCATATCCACTAGGTCATCTGCGCCCCATGAATTATCTTTTTTAATGCTTTGCAAGACATTTTATCTCTCTTTCATCCATTTTAACACTGAATAATTAATAGTTTATAAGCTTTTTCATCCTCAAATGTTTGTCTATAACATTCTTAAAAAACTATATGTTTGGAAAAATAATTGAAAACATTTTTTCAGGCCCTAAGAAGAATAGAAATATCCTGACACAGGCTGATATGATTTTTCCGCCACATGAACCATTGAATTTAGGAGTAAATAACTTAAATAGGTGTCCACTGTAGTGATCACTATGCACCACAGGGTTAAGACAGATAAAAACACACAAGGGAAAAATCCCGATACTGACTTTCATAATTCATGCACCAGAGGGTTAAAAAAAAAATTAAGATTAAAAACAATGTTTCTGGTACGACGGAGTATTAGGGCCACATTGAGAAAAGAAAATGAGGGGAGGAATTTTTTTCCCCTCTCCCTCACCCAGTCGATAAAGTCGAAATGTGGAGAATAAAGTCGAAATGCTGAGAATAAAGTCGAAATATAATGTCGATAATAAAGTCGAAATGTTGAGAATAAAGTTGAAATATAATGTCAAGAATAAAGTTGAAATGCTGAGAATAAAGTCGAAATGTTGAGAATAAAGTTGAAATGCTGAGAATAAAGCTGAAATATAATGTCGAGAATAAAGTCGAAATGTTGAGAATAAAGTCGAAATGTTGAGAATAAAGTTGGAATGCTGAGAATAAAGCTGAAATATAATGTCGAGAATAAAGTCGAAATGTTGAGAATAAAGTCGAAATGTTGAGAATAAAGTTGAAATGTTGAGAATAAAGTTGAAATATAATGTCGAGAATAAAGTCAAAATTTTGAGAATAAAGTTGAAATATAATGTCGAGAATAAAGTCGAAATGTTGAGAATAAAGTTGAAATGTAATGTCGAGAATAAAGTTGAAATGTTGAGAATAAAGCTGAAATATAATGTCGAGAATAAAGTCGAACTGTCGAGAATAAAGTCGAAATGTCGAGAATAAAGTCGAAATGTTGAGAATAAAGTCGAAATGTCGAGAATAAAGTTGAAATATAATGTCGAGAATAAAGTCGAAATGTCGAGAATAAAGTCGAAATGTTGAGAATAAAGTTGAAATATAATGTCGAGAATACATTTCAACTTTATTCTCAACACTATATTTTGACTTTATTCTCGACATTTCAACTTTATTTTTGCCATTTCGACTTTATTCTCGACATTTCGACTTTACTGACTTGATGAGGAGGAAGGGAAAAAAAATCCCCCCCCCCCCATTTTTTATCCCTCACTGTGGCCCCAGTACTCCGTCGTACTCTGGGGTCCCCAGAAATTTGTGATGCCAAAGTGGGGTCACAGCCCAAAATGGCCACCCTTGCCCCCCCCCCCCCCCCCCCCCCCCCCCCTGTCCATCCGCGCGTTGCTATGGTCACCAAATGAAGCTGTTTGTAGTGGCTCCTCACCTCCAGAAGGGGGCGCAGCTCCACAAGATTAGTGCGAGAATCTGGAGAGAGAGGAGCCAAAGCATCACTCAGGTAGTAAAGGGGCAGATCCGAGAGCAGATAGGAGAAGCTGAGTGTGGCTGCTCGGCTCACACACCCTGGCTCTGTTCTCCAGCGGCGCCTCTCTTACCTCCCCTCCTCCTCCTTCTCCTCCTCCTCCTCCTCTTTCTCCGGCTCCTCCTGGACACCATGGTGGCTAAAAACAGAAGACAGACCGGGAAGAGTCCAGCGACCCAGTCTGACCGCGACAGGAGCCCGCTTGTTTCTCCGTCTGGTAAAAGTAACGTGAGGCGGGCAGGGAGGGAGGGTAAAGCCGCCAACAGCTCCCATTCAAACGGGCTCTCCGGGATCAGACACAGGCTCGGGCTGACTCCGTCCGCGCTCCTGAGGCTGAGCTTCTCTCTCCTGCTCGGTGAGTTTAACCAGCGTTAGCCTGTTAGCTCCTGTCTGAGCTAACAGGCTAACGCTGTGTGTTTACATTACATCTGCAGCTTCATGAAGTTATCTCCACCAAATACAGAAAGCTAACGTTAGCTCCCACTGATAGCCACCTGCTATTACTGTTTATTAAAATTAATCACTGTGTTTTGTTGCATGTTTATTGTACACGTGTTACAGGTTTTCTTGCAAAGTTAAAGCTGTGCTTGACTCCTCTTAAAGATGCATAACAGAAGAAACCATGAAGTGTACTATCCTTACTCACATCTTTATTCTCCTCTTTTATCCACAGCTGCTCTTGCTGGATTTCTTCACTGGTAGGTCACCTCTGTCACTATGTTATTACTTATTTATACACTGCCTGGTCAAAAAAAAAAAAAAAAAAAGAAAAATTCCACCTGAGTTTAACAAAGCAAATAGGTACAAGCTTCCTATTGGATAAGATAAGATAAGATAAGATAAACCTTTATTAGTCCCACAGGGGGAAATTTCAGCTTTACAGCAGCAGCAGGATACAAAAGAAACATAGAAAGATTTACAAATGAAACTATAGGTAATAAGAATAAAATAGACAATAAACATAAATACAATTCAATTTACAAGATTAACATATGTAAAAGATCTGAAACAGTATTTTACATTACATAATTACTTACATTTCCTTCCAGCAAATGCAGGATGCTGAAATTTCCCTTGCAAGAAAAGCTCAGTGTTAAAATGCTGAGCCGCATTTCAATGTTAAGCTTGTCCTCGCAGGAAAGGCTTAAACATTTGAGATAGAAAGGCAAAATTTCAGCTTTTGCCCCCTAATTTGACTTTTCATCTCAGAATTTTGACTTTTATGGCTTGATTTTTTTTTTTTTTTTTTTTTAGCTCAAAGTTTCAAATTATCTCTCATAATTTTGCAAGAAAAGCTCAGTGTTAAAATGCTGAGCCCCCATTTCAATGTTAAGCTTTTCCTCGCAGGAAAGGCTTAAACATTTGAGATAGAAAGGCAAAATTTCAGCTTTTGCCCCATAATTTGACTTTTCATCTCAGAATTTTGACTTTTTTCTCTTGATTTTTTTTTTTTTTAGCTCAAAGTTTCAAATTATCTCTCATAATTTTGCAAGAAAAGCTCAGTGTTAAAATGCTGAGCCCCATTTCAATGTCAAGCTTGTCCTCGCAGGAAAGGCTTAAACATTTGAGATAGAAAGGCAAAATTTCAGCTTTTGCCCCATAATTTGACTTTTCATCTCAGAATTTTGACTTTTATCTCTTGATTTTTTTTTTCAAAGTTTCAAATTATCTCTCATAATTTTAGTTTATGTCATCACCAGTCAGTGAATTTCTATCATCTTAAATTCAACCTCACAACTCTTTTAGGCTGGTACCTTCATGGTTATTCCGTTTCTTGACAGATGGTTTATTATTTTTCACTGTCGCTTCATGCTGCTGTGTTCAAGTTACAACTGGAGATGGGGTGGGGGTTAATGTCACATCCTCTCATTCACCGCAGTTGGTAATTCATAAACGTGTCTGATGAGGTTTAACATTTCTTTGAATTAAATCTTTACAACTGGTTTATAACAGGGGTGGTAAAGCTTTGTTTTAGGGGGGAAGCTGCCACCCTATGCCCCCCTGGTAGATCTGCCCCTGACAACTGGAAGAATTGTGGGGAACTATCATCGCCAAATCAGTTTTAAGAAAAATAACAGTAGTATTCAAGGGTATGTTTATTAGAGTAAGAGCATTTCCATACACACAGTGCAAAGGGAACTAAAGAGAATGGGATTGCACAGCTGTGTAGCTTTAAGAAAACCACTTATCAGTAAGAAAAGCTGGAAAAAGGCTTCAGTTTGTTAGGGAGCATAAAGATGGAATGAAGAAGGTCATGTGGTCTGATTTACTCTGTTCCAGAGTGATGGGCGCATCGGGGTAAGAAGAGAGGCAGGTGAAGTGATGCACCCATCATGCCTTGTGCCTACTGTACAAGCCTGTGGGAACAGTGCTGTGATCTGGGGTTGCTTATCCAAACAATGCACGAGTGAATACATGTTGTAATCAAAGCTAAACGCGGTCCAATGAAATAGTAGAGTGCATGATTTTTTTTTTGGTGGTGACTTTTTTCTGGCCAGGCGGTGTGTCTGAAGTGTGTAGAAGTGGATGCAGCTCTGTACTTAAACATTTTCCTCCTCTGTGGTCAGGCATCATCTCACTCAGCTGTTTGAGAATGACAGACACTTTTCACACTTGTCCAACCTGGAGAAGGAGATGGCTTTCCGCACAGAAATGGTAATTACATCTTCTTTTTTCTTGGTTTGCATTCATATGCGCTTCTTGTGGAGAAACCTACCCCACAACTCTCTGTACTGGTGAGTTTCCTGCAGTGGCTCGAGTCCGAAAACCAAAGTCCAAAAGCAGCGAGAGCCAGGATTTCACCAAGGTTATCAACCTCCTGTCACTGGCAGAGACTTATCAGTCGGATCTGTTACGAAGTACAAACCACCCACATTCCAGCGCTCACTGTCAAATATATCCCATTTACAGACGACCTTAAGTATTTACCCAACCTGGTCAATATTGACACATTCAGTGCCAAACTCAGTGATGACACTTGCCACCCCTGAACCCTGTAGAGACAGGAAAAGTTGTGGGCGATTTTCCATGCCAGACATGGGCATGGAGTACGCAGAGCTGGGTTTTAATTTGTGCATTATTAAGGAAAAACACTGCGTAGTTTTTGCGAAATCATTTTGTTGCAGTTAATTTTAATTGCTGCGTTACAGGACAAACAGTTGCATGTTTTTGATATATTTGTTACAGTTTACATATTGAGAAATAAATGTGTTGAATCGTAATATTATGATTTTATGATTCAACAAATGATCTTTTATTACCATGTTGCTAAAATATGAAAGCAGCTCTATGTTGACATAACTTCCGAGACAAAGATTGCTAGAAATAACCTTTTTTTCCCCTGCTTTGTCTTTTCAAGGGCTCAGTTACTTTATCTCATCTTAAAAATGCACTTTTTGAATTGCTTCTTCTCGTCCCTGGTTGTAATGTGATATATCTACCAGGTGACGTTAGCAGCGAATCTAAAAGCTTTTTACCCTTTGGAATTAAATAACAATTTCCAGCTTTGACTAACTGCTTTCAGCAATTATATTTCAAATATTCAGCTATGGTTCACTTCCTTCAGCCTCAGCATTTCAATGCATTTGCTGGAAAGAAATGCAACTTCTCTAGTTGTAAATTATTCACCTATTTTTTTTCTTTTTTCAAATTTTAGTGAATAATCTTTCAACTTTTGTATACCAAAATCATACACTTATGTTAAGTTGAAGGTCATGATTGATCATATTACAAAAGAAGTAGATCACATTTTTAGGTTATATTGACAGATTTCTGGAAAACTGAAAATAATACTCTTCTGCTGAACTTCAGGAGGATATTTTTGTCATTTTACCTCATTTCATCAGTAGATGTGGTAATTTGGGAAAGCTAAGGGACAGCAATGTAAAATTTGAAAGATTCTGCTTTCAGGAAAGTGATAGTTTCACTCAGGTATTGTGAATTTAAATGTGACTGCAGGAGGAAAGAAACTATCAGCCTCTCTGCTAGACATCACTAATTCTACCAACTGGGCTTTTAAAGATGTAACCATGGAAACGGTTTACTATTTAATTTATACAAAATATTCAGGGCTATTGTCTCGCCAAAAGAAGGTTGGGACAGTTTGTAACACAAATATGTTTTTGCTACATTGTCAACAAAAAGAGATATAAATCAAGTGTTTGACACAGTTTAGTGAATCGTGAGAAAGCCAGACAATAATGCTCGTTGTAATGAATGTGACATTTACTGTGCTTCTCTTTTCTGTCTGTGATGTTTTCGGTGATGAGTTCAACAAAGGATGAACACGTCTGCCTGCTCTTCAAAAACAAAGAGTGCACTTGGAACAAAATGTCAAAATTTGATACCTTTTAAACAGCTTCTGTTTACTGTTTCAGAAGCACCAAAAAAGGCAGAAAATGTGTTATTCAATGTTGCATATGTTTGTGTATCACCATCTCTGGAGGTGTTGTATAAGTTGTTGCTATTCAACATGCGGCGCAGTCGTCAGTGCCCTTTTCAAAAGTTTCAGTGAAGGTGGTGATTTAATCATATGCAAACAGAATATTTTCCTGCCTCGAGCCATCTGCTGAGCCTGCTTGTGTTTCTTCATTCTCTGTATTATTTCCTCTTCTCTTCAGTTTTTATATCCTCCTTCTGCTTCTTTTTTTTAAACTAAGTTTGTCTGAATGACTTAACAAGTGTTTCTGTCTTTTTTTCTAGGGATTATACTACTCGTACTACAAGACTATTATCGAGGCTCCCTCCTTTTTGGACGGCCTCCACATGGTCATGAATGACCGTCTGACGGAGTACCCACTTGTTATCAACACATTAAAGAGGTTCAACCTCTATCCAGAGGTAAAGTTGGTTTCATCATGCTGTTTTTTATAAATACTAACCATCTGTGCTCACACATTTAAGTGTTAATCAGACTTAAAGTGGCATCCAAAGTGTTTGAGTGCTGATAATGAAGACAGAAATATATCTTCTTCCTCTCAGGAGAAGAGGTGGATAGTGCAGAGTAGAATAGAATAGATGTTTATTTATAGAGTACATTTGATTACAGAGAAGTTAAATGTGCTTTCAATTGGAGAACTAAACACAAAGGCCCCCTCTCCGGACTTTGACTTGATCTTTGGTACGACTAATAGACCTTCACCTGATGATCTAAGAGTCCTGGTAGGGTTGCACTCAATAAAGAACTCTATAAAGAGTCTGCAAAGGTGAACGAAGGTGAGAGTGATGTGCTGCAAGAGCTCAGTGCAAGTCAGAACCCTGCACATGCTGGAGCCGCTCCAGGTTTTCGCTGGGTTTTCTTCACTGTCTGTTACAGTTTTTCTTGGCAGGAGGTGATGAAGGCTCTGGTTCCCATCAGGGTCTAAGAGCAGATGGGCAGAGTCAGAGTCAGAGTATTGTTTCTTAGCGGGGTTGGTGATGGGATTTATGTGCGCCTGGAGGGGAAGGGTGGAGTTCAGAACGACACCCAAGGAGGAACTTCAGAAGATCAGCAGGGTGTGCAACCCTCAGGGGCTTTGCAACCTTAAATCTCCGATCAATTCAGAACTTTTGAAATTATTCTTCGCTAATGCAGAATAACTGCTTTAACTGTGATTTTAAAGGTTTTATTTATTACACCACTCCACCACTCATTTCCCTTGTTTGTTCTTATGAAGTATTTCATGTTATAAACTGAGTTAGGAAGAGAAAGAGTTAAAAATGCACCATTAAAGAAGAGTTGAGTGTAAAATAGATGCTTTGCTTCACTACAACTGCTGTTTTCTCAACTAATGCAAGGAAGAAGTTTCCCTGCCACCCAGGAATAATAAAACACCAAACTACTTCTGAAACTAACACACAAGGGACTGATATGCATTCAGGACAACCATGCCAAAACTTGAAGTAACAATATCCTAAAGCTTAATCTAATATATTTTCATTTCTAGAGGTTTTGTGTTGGTTGGGACTTGTTTCGATAATTAATTTCTCAGTGTGAAAGGATAACACTAGTTTTGAGTTTTAAAACCTGGGTCACTCTTTCACCTGAGGGTGTGCACGGAGGAACTCAATGGCCAAAACATGCTTAAGTGTTCTTTTGCCAGCAAAAATACACAAAAGAACCCACTCAGAAGCCAAAACACACCCTAAAGTGGCATCGTGGGGAGCCATACAGGTGCTAAAGTGCCCTCTTTGGAGCCAAATTTGCAATTAAATGCCTTCTTGGGAGCCAAAACAAATTGCTGAAGTTCTCTTCCGGTTGGCAAACCACACTTATCTGCCCCTTTGACTGGTTAAAATGTGGAAAAACTGCTCTCCTTGGAGCCAAAAAGTGCTTGAGTGATCTCCTCTTAGAAGTCAAAACATGTGCCTAAGTGAGATTTTGGGAGCCAAAACATGCTGAAGTGCGCTCCCAGGAGCAAAGACACATGCTTAAACACCCTCCTTGGAGCCAAATTTGCACTAAAATGCTTTCTTGAGACCCCAAACAAATTGAGGAAGTACCCTCCTGGTGAGTGAACTGCACTAATCTGCCCCTTTGACTGTTTATAACATGATAAACTGCTTTCTTGGGAGCCAAAACAAATTCAGGAAGTCCCCTCCTGGTTGGCAAAACACACTAATCTGCCTCTTTGGCTGGTTAAAACATGAATAACTGCCTTCTTGGAGCCAAAGAGTGCTTAAATGCATCCTTTTTCTAAAAAAAAGGATGCATTAGTCATAAAGTGCTAAGGTGCCATTGTGGGAGCCAAAACATGCTGGAGTATGCTCCCAGGAGCCAAAACACATGCTTAAACACCCTTCTTGGAGCCAAATTTGCACTAAAATGCTTTCTTGGGAGCAAAAACAAATTCAGGAAGTCCCCTCCTGGTTGGCAAACCACACTAATCTGCCCCTTTTGCTGGTTAAAACATGATAAACTACTCCACTTGGGGCCATAAAGTGCTTTAATGCTCTCCTTTTGGAAGCCAAAACGTGCTGTAGTGATCGTCCAGGAGCCAAAACACATGCTGAAATACTGTCCTTGGAGCCAAATTTGCACTAAAATGCTTTGTTGGGAGCCAAAACAAATTGCTGAAGTCCCCTCCTGGTTGGCAAAACACACTAATCTGCCCCTTTGGCTGATTAAACATGATTAACTGCCTTCTTGGAGCCAAAAAGTGCTTAAATGCACCCTTTTTTGAGGTCAAAATATGTGCTAAGGTGCCATTTTGGGAGCCAAAACATGATGGAGTATGCTCCCAGGAGCCAAAACACATGCTTAAACACCCTGTTTGGAGCCAAATTTGCACTAAAATGCTTTCTTGGGAGAAAAAATAAATTGTTGAAGTCCCCTCCTGGTTGGCAAACCACCCTAATCTGCCCCTTTGGCTGGTTAAAACATGATTAACTGCCCTCTATGGAGCCAAAACATGCTTTAATACTCTCTTGGGAGCCAAAGCATACTGAAGTGTCCTCCTCATTAGAGCCAAAATACACAGAAGTGCCCTCTCGTAGCTAAAAGGTGCACTGTGTTTGTCTTTTTTTCTTTCACCCCTGCCCTTCAAAGAGTCTGTGTACGCCACAGCTGTCACCTTTTCTTTTTTTTATCACCATTATTTTGAAAGTAAAACGCACAATTTCTCAACATGGAAAGAAAATGTCCTTGGCCAACAATAGACATCCTCTCTGCACCCCTGAGAGACAACACCTCAAAAAGAACGACAAACATGTTGTTTGAAGCAGCTTCACACTAACAGGGATGCGTCTCTGCTCCACAGGTGGTCCTGGCCAGCTGGTACCGGGCGTACACAGGTGTGATGGGATTCTTTGGGATTCCTACAAAGATGTGTTGGTCCATCAACAGAGGGGAGGGACTCACTCCCGTGGACAGCTGTGAAGGTACTGAGCATCGTCATGGAGCCCCAGCCTGATCTGCAAATATGCACACAAACACACACCCACACACCCAAACACACACACACACAGGGAGATAGTAGTGTTGTCTTGACCTGGAGCTGTGTCAACGTTTACAACACTGAACTGATTCAAACTTCTCCCCAGCATTTTTTCCTCTCGTGGCTGGATAAAGTCAAACAGGCTGTGTAGAGTTGACAGGTTAGAGGATATGCATTAAGTTTTCTGGATGAATTGATTAAGGTATTTTGGATTCATATTTCCACATTCATCTAAAACTCTTTTAGATATTTTTGCTACAACAAACTTCTGAATAGAAAACCGCACTGTTAATTACACTTTTATTGTAGTCATGATTTACAGAACAGAAATGCATCCGTTACTGACGTTCAAAATGCTCAGACTTGAGGAAGTTGTTAATGCTGTCAAGAGTGAGTTTAAATCTAAAGTTTCAGATCATTTCTCAAAAAAAATGCTGCTTGTTTTTGCATTTTAGAGTATTACATAGAGTTATTGAGTATTTATGCTTTGATGAAGCCTCAAAAGCAAATTATCTGACAAGTTGCTGATTTATAATTGCTGATTTTTGTCTGCAAACAATTTCAAGAATGTTATCACAGGAAAAAGTACAAGAAATTTGAAACTAATGAGCCAGACTTAGGAAATTGTGTGAAGCATTGGGTAATAATCTAAACAGCAGGTGAACAAATCTGACAAAGAAGAGGTGTAACACAGCAGCTGAAACATGATTAATATCCCATCGACCTGAGGGGGAAAGAAAAATCCTTTCAGCTTATTTCTGACAAACACTTTTCTGTTATTTGTGTTTAAACGTTTCCTCAAAGGATGAATCTGCTGACAGTAAACAAGTGAAATCTGTTGTCAGCTTTCTTTTGTGAAGCTGCAGTCTGCGCGTTTCTGTCAGTCTCATTAGCGAAGCGAGGGACCTCGGGGTCGATGAACGCTGCCTGTTTACACTGTTTACACAAACCTGATGCAAGCCGCCTTACATAAGAGCTTACAGAGACAGGAACGTTTCCTGTGTGCGCTTTATTTCCCAGGCACTGCATGCAGAGATATTTTTTATCCACGCTGAGCTGCTGTTTGAACAAGCTGCTTCTGTTTGTCTCCTGATTTTCCGTCACAACATCCACGTAAACGCAGTTATATGAACAAGGGGTGTCCCGATCTGATATCGGATATTGGTCTAATATAAGCAAAATAAATGAACACCGGATTATCTCACCCTGCATCTAAAACTTCTGATATAAGCACTCTGATTCAAGTAGCCTATTCCAGACTCCACTTATGTGCTAAGATGCTTACGAAGTTTATTTAAGTCTGAAAAAAGATATTGCAGCTGTGACACAGAACTGGGAAAATTTAATACATTTAATCTTAGATGTGAATGTCACAGCATTCCTGCTGATATCATATTAGATCAATAATGGTGTCAGCTAATACTCAATGCTGCAATATGAGTATTTGGGCTGAAAGATATATCACCATCGTATCGGTATCGAGATCTGAAAATTCAAGATATTAATACCCCAATATTGATGATATTAATGATGTAGATTTTCCCAGCTCACCCTGCATGTAAAGCCCTGACACTCTCATGATTATTGTTGACTTTCTGTTAATGTTTACAACTGACAGTGAGCTCTAATCAATTAAACTCACTTTCCACATCCACCTGTTTTAATATCATGCTTTTATTTCTCTGATAAATGGTGAATTTTCATTGAACCCTTTATCATATTGTATTGTATCGATACCTAGATATCTGGCAATAATATTGAGATTAGAGCCCAACCGATATGGGATTTTTCGGGGCGATACTGATACTGATACTGGGGACAAAACAAAGCCGATATCTGATATATTTGCCGATATCCCACATATCTGCTGATACATGAAATACGAACATTGATATACACAGGATTTCTACTGTACATGAACACAAATTGTTATAATACCCGAAATACAATTTTGGGCATGACACAGCGACGTTAAAACGCCGTATTATTGTCTTTTATTAGAAAAGGGGTGGACCTGTGTATTGACAGGCGCATTTAACTCTGTTCATTTAGCAAAAAAACATCTTACACGTCTTTAGAACGCCCTATTATAGTCTTATATTAGATAATGGTGGACGTGTGAATTAACAGTAGCATTTATCATTGTTAGAGAGCAGCAGACTGACACTGACACAGACATACAGGAGCAGGAACGACACATCTTCACGCAGAATTTTTTTTTTCTTTGCGTTGGTGCCATAATGGCCAATGTCGATTAATTGGTGACACGCTATAATTGGCCCCAAATCGGTCAGGCTTTAATCGAGAAATGAGATTTTGTCCATATCGTTCAGCCCTAATCGATGTCATATCGGGAGTGAAAGCGTTGTGTTGGGACACCCCTAATATTGAGGAAGAACGCATTTGGTATCATTTTAAAGTCAAAATACTTAAAATCTGCATCCCTCAATGATGAAGCTCAGTTGATTTATGACAGTCTTATTTGCAGAAAAGTGTTTGTTTTCCTCTTGGCTCGTCTCCTTGAGTAACTCTTGAAGTCTTCTCTTTGTTTTTGTGCACATAAGGAATGGGTGACCCAGCATATTTCTACGTGACCTGCGTGTTCCTGCTGAACGGAGCGATGATGAGCCTGTTCTTTATTTACGGCGCCTACCTCAGGTACCTCTTAACCTCCTCTTGGCTCTGATGAATATTTATCCTCATTGTTGCAGCAGGAAAACAGCTTTACAGTTACAGCTGCTCTCTCTGAGTCTGTCTCTCATCTCGTGTCCCTGCTTGTCCTCTTCATTATTCCTCCACAGCGGGAGTCGGCTCGGCGGCATCGTCACCACGTTGTGTTTCTTCTTCAATCACGGCGAGGTGAGTGAGCCTTTGCTATCAGCGAGCCAGGAGAGCGCTCCGTCTGTCGCTTAGTACAATGATCCTGTGTGAGTCTCTCAGCTTCTGGTATGTGTTGAACTCCAAGTGTAGAAAACGGCTCTCAGGAAAGCAGAGGGTGGTTAATAGGGACTCATTTCAGCCCTCAAAGGAGCTTAGAGCTGGTTTTGGCTGGATTTCAAAGCTTTGTCCTTCCACCCACCTCCTTTTTCTTCTCCCGTTTTCATTCACACAAAATGGGAAGACTCTATTTTTGAGGATCAATATGGCTGCATTTCAATCTCTCTCTCTCACACATACACACAGCTCTCAGTCCTTCCAACAGGATTTTTCATATCCTGCTCTTTTTCTTCCCTGACTGCAGCAGCTGATTGTCTTTTGAGGAGCTTTGTTGATTTTGCCCATCGAGTGTGAATATTGATCTGCTGTATAAGTCGGCAAAACCAAGGAATATTAACCAGCAAGTCCAAGAAAACAAAGAATTAATGTGAGTCTTAAGAGAGTTCTGACTGCCTCGGGATAAAACAAGCAGAAACTAAAGATGAAGCAGCATTTAACAATACAACATTACGAGAGAAAATAGTGCCTTTAGTGCTGTTTATGTCTTAAGTCAGCAAGTTAACAGTTTCACAAAGTATTCTCACACATTTAAGTCAAAAAATTCCGTTCATGCACTGCTAAAAAAGCGCCAGCAGTCACTCACAACACTGTCAAGGTCAAAAATATCTCCAGCAATGTATGAAAGGAAGTCATTTTCTAAGGCTACAAAACTGTGAGTGTGAAGGGAACTTTTTGAATACAGAGCTATGAATGTTAAGTGAGGTGATAGAGCGCAGTTCTCCTTTTTACAAGCAAGTCAAAATGTGACTTACTGGAAAGAAAAAACTGTGCAGATGTCCTGTTTTAGTTCTAAAAGCTCTCTACACTGCAAAAACTGAAATCAAAGCAAGTCATTAAGTCTTATTTTTAGTAAAATTTGTCATACTATTCTTGATTCAAGCCACATTTACTAGACAAGGTCATAAAAATGTCTCATTTCAAGTTTTTTAAAGACAAAAATGAGGCATCAATTGCTTGTCACATGTATAAAAAAATCTGCCAATGGGATAAGATAAAAGATTCTTGTTATAAGATGAATTCGTCTTATCCCATCGGCAGATTTTTTTGACTTGTTACAAGCAATTTACACCTCATTTTTGTCTTAAAAAACTTGAAATGAGACATTTTTATGACCTGGTCTAGTGAATGTGGCTCAAATTAAAAACAATAAGACAATTTTTTCTACAAATAAGACATAATGACTTGCTTAGATTTCCGTTTTTGCAGTGTAGCGATAAAGACTTCACTTCCCATATGCCCTTGCACCACTATTGTGATGTACCAAGGCTTGACTTAACGCAACAAGTAATGTATTTATCAACAGTTAGGTAGCACTGTTGTTTGAAACGTGACAAGAAGCAAACCTTTTAAGTTTGCAACGTTATGTCCTACCAGTGCTCACCTACCAACTCCAACCTCACCGAGCAGAGCAAACTTAACCTGGCTCTTCATTTTATTGATTGACTCTCAGGTTTGAATAGATCACAGCAGAATAACTGCTGCATGTGGACAGGAATGAACATTTTTTAGCCTCTTGCTCATGTTTTAGCCTTGAGCCTTTGGCTGTGCTCTATCACTCTCCTGAGTAGCTTTCATGAGCTCTTCTTTCTCTTTTCTGTCAGAAAGTTCAGCTCCAGTGTCCACCATTACTACTAGATAAATCAAAGACATTATTTCAGCAGAGAAAACCAGTGCTGATTTGGGTTATGATCCGGCATAAATCTAGAAATCAGACTTTTTCAAGATCACTTAAAAAGTCCTCACTGTCCCTTTAATTAAAAATAGAGCAAAGGCCACTTATCAAACATTTAAACCCAACAAATGTCCTGTTTGTTTACAAAAGTTACTCACATAGTTTGAGTTTGAACAGCAGGGTTCAAGAAGTCATGAACTGCTGAGAAATCCTGTATCAGACAAAAATGAGTCAACATTTCACTTTTAAAACTCTGGACTCTGATCTCTTCTACTCCCAAATGTTTACAGAGTGTTTCTAAATAAAACGAAGTGATGCAACTCAAGAGTAAACACGGGTCTCCCTCTACTTTTTTGCAGTTTGTTGCTGGTATCAGATTTAGAAGCAGCACTACAATGTTTTATTTTCAATGGTCTCTTTGCTCTGTTTAAAATGAAATATGGGGATTAAATGATTTCACACTTTTAAACAACTTCCCAACTTTCCTGTGATTGGTTTACGTTGTCTTAATGCTGGAAATCTTGATTCTGAAGAATGTTAGACTCAGTAATTGTTGAATTTAAAACTGTGAGAAAGTAGATGTTGGTGGTTTTCGAGTTAGGGCTGAACGGTTTTAGAAAAAGATCCAATTGTGATTTTTCGGGAAGATACAGCGCTTTCAATTCGATTCACTATTTTCTTTAAATCAAACTTTAGTGTAGTTTTCACAATTTACAGTAACATTTACAAACTTGACAGAAAATTACATCAAACCATTGAAACATCAAAAGCTACTACTCTACTGCGAGGATGAAAATGAAAACTGAAGGTAAGAATTGTTTCCGACTTTGAGATAAAAGGTCAAGTGGAAATTTTGAGAAATAAAGACAAAATTCTAAGACAAAAAGTCAATAACTGCCAGAGTTTAAGAAATCAATTCAATATTATGTGAAAAAAGTCCAAATTTTCTCATTTTAGTTTAAAATTTTAAGATGATAAAAAGTCTATGTTTTGAAATAAAGGCAACGTTTGAGATAAAAAGTTGAAATTTTGATATAAAAAGTCCAAACTCTAAGATTTAAGTCAAAATTATAGGAAATAAATACAAAATAAAAGGATAAAAGGCAAAAAAGAAATTAAAAAGAAGATTTTTAGATAAATAGAGTGTAACACCAATTCTTGTTATTTCTAAACCGGACTTTTAAATTGTATTTTTAGTTATAAAAACTGAAGAACAACAAGAGCTATCTTTGACTCTTAACTTTTCAAAATAATGTAGTGCAAAATATTCTTAATGGTGTAAAGTTAAATAGAACAAAATACAAAACAATTTAAAACAAAATTCAACAATCCTAAGGAAACAGTCTTAAACTTAAGACATGTTTGTGTGAAACAGCTGACACAACAGATCCTGGGTCAGTCAGGAGCAAAAAAAAAAAAGATTCCCAGCTTTGGCGATCACATGACCACAATGACAGAAATTGCGATTTCAATCAGAAAACGATAAATTGTTCAGCCCTGTTTTTGAGTGTTGATGTTTGTTTGCTTGTTGTGTTGTCACGTGTGTTATCAGAGCACCCGAGTGATGTGGACCCCGCCCCTGAGGGAAAGCTTTGCCTACCCCTTCTTAGTCCTACAGATGCTCCTTCTCACCTTTATCTTAAGGTAAACTCTCCACCACCTCCTCTGTGAGTGTGTTACTTCACCAGATTTATCAAATTAAAACCTAAAAAAACAGAATACTGCTTTTATGAATCACTCTGGAGAGGAAAGACATAACTAAGGTTCACAAGACCTGTCACACTGTGGATGATTTGGTATGCTAAAATGCAACACAGCTCTTCCTTTTTGAAGTGTAGCTGTGAGCAGTTTAAACGGCGCAGCTTGAAATCTGGGTTTGGCACAGAGCAAATTCTGGCAGAGGAGCCTGAAGTTACTTTGAGAAAGGAAGCAGAAGAATCAGTGAAAGTGGTGTTCACATATTCTGGAGTGCAGAATTTGACGTTTCTTGATTGTATTTTGATATTAGATCATGTCAGGTAATCCAGGTATTTAGTCTGTTTGAGTGAAACCTTCAGCAATAATTTGAACAGAGGGTTAATGTTCGCTGTATTTCAGAAACAGGCTCTAGACGTACTGCATTCCTCTGCAAACTGTTTTCCTAATGAGAGTGTACACCGCGCGATAATCTTCTTATTGCATATTAAGAGCAACAAGTAAACTGTGACTTCAAACATCGGCTTTAAATGCAGAATAAACTCTGAGTCGTGTTTCTCGAGGCAGGCTCGGTAAAAAAAACAGGTCGTTGTTGTGTATCCAGTGTGACTATGAAAGCGTAGCCTCTGTGTGTGTGTGTGTGTGTGAGTGTTTTCTCATCCGTCTTAATGCATCTTCTCTTATCTCCTCAACACCCACACACTCTCACCTCTTAATGTCTTATTTTTTTCCCCTCCCCTCGATTCCTCGTGTCTCCACAGGACACGGATCCCGAGCCGGACAGCCATGGTCGCCCTGGGCATCTCCAATTTGTGCTTTATGCTGCCCTGGCAGTTCGCCCAGTTTGTGCTGCTCACTCAGGTAAACAGAGAGCCAGAGAAAGAAGGAAGCAAAGCACAGTGGGCCGAGAGATTAGGGAGAAAATAGAGACTTTACTGGAGCGAGAAGCAGAAGTTGTCTCGGTTTACAGAGACACAAAAGGCACAGGAGAATGAGAAAAGGGAGAGAGATAGGAATCCTACAAGAAAACTTTCTTTACATCATTTGTTCAAAGACCTCCTGTAACAAACTGCAGAGGTAGATGCATTACAATTTCAGAGATGTAAGCAAGTAACTCATCCAAATGAAAACTAGCAGGTTGTTGAGTTTAGTATCGTGCCTCAATTAAAACATCTCTCTGTTAAATTAACTGTGTTTTAAAAGATATAAGACACACACACACGAGTCAAATTATCCATTAGGTGATTTGTTTTATTATTCTTGTGCTTTTACAGATCAGCATTTCTGTTCATTTAAGACTTACATTCTGCAGAAACTCAACAGCTCTTACAGCTGATGACTTTCAATGAATGTTTTCAACATGATGTGAAAATGTGAGAGTTCAAAAAACACATTAGAGGACACAAGAGGAGATTGAAGTTATGAAGCAGTGCAGAAAATAAAAAAATAGTGTATGAAAATAGTTCAAATTGCAGGATGGGTAATATGTGGAACTAAAAGTGTTGATTTCAGCTCATAACAGTCTAAATAGGAAAAACAATCATGATAACATCCTGGCCCTTATGTACCTCCAGTTGTTACACAAACAGGACCATTAGACTTAACATACTCTGATGGGACGGTGTTTTTGGCCGTACGGTTAGCAGTAGGCATGGCTGCAAATAATTGGCACCATGAAAGTGAGGCAGGTGCAGGGTGACCTCTGAACGGTTTGCAACCAGGTGCATTACTGCCTTTACTACTACAGTGACAACCACAGTTATGAGTAGGTTGTGCCAGTTACTGAGGTTGTTTTCACTGCAGAGGAACCGCTCCAGAGTGCAAATGGAAGCCGATACCACCCTGTTTTGGCAATTTTGACTTGTTTATTTGTCCCACATCTAAGTGTGATTGCTGTGTTAACATACACCCAAAAGGGGGCGAAGGGCAGTCATTGTTTTGGGATAACTGAGCCAGATGTGAATACATCCTTAGTGACAATAACTCGTGAAATCAAATTGTTTATACAAAGTTCCTACACATCCTTAAAAAGTCTTCAATTCATGGATCTAAAACTAAAGCCTTAAAAAGTTTTCAATTCATCAAAATGTTATATTCTGGTCTTAAATAAATTACTTAAAGGTCTTAAATTTGTCAGGGTAGTTTTTGTTAATGTTTTATTGATTTTATTTATTTATTTTTTCTGCGGGGCTTTTTGTGAAGGAGATTCAGAGTGAAAACTGTCTGACAAGCTGCTGATATGATTTATCTGCATCCCCGCGAAGCAGTCTATGACTATGGGTCACTGTTTGCACTTTTACATACAGATATTAACCAATAAGCAACTTAATGTTCAATAAACAGCCAAGAAGTGAACTTGAATAAGTCTCATTAAGCGACACATGCTATGATTTGGTTGTAATCCACCATATTTATGTGTTTTTGGTCTTAAATTTCATTCAAAGTGGCATTAATTTGACTTTCCAAAACCTGCAGGTACCCTGTAAGTTATAAATCATGCATTCATTCATAGGCTTTGGCTGTTTCTAAAATCAAAACTTCTTTCACTCTTCATAGTTTAACGGGACCACGTGTCTGTTGTAGTGGAACAAGACGACATTCTCTTCAGCTCTCTATCTTTTCACATCTTCTTTTTCTAAAGATGAGGCAGCTTAAGCAAAATACTCAGCTGGATAACATGTGCCTGAAGTTGGTAGATGTGAACATGTTGACAAACCAAACCATAACTTTTACCATCAGTGGTGGCTGGCACACACACACGACACAAAGAGAAAATGATGTTTCTAGTGTTGCTGCTTTCCAGCTCGTGTTTGTGAGCCGTCTACCTCCTGTTGAGACACATTCCTCCCTCTCTGCTGCAAGTCTCTCTTTCTGATGTCGCAACGAACTGGTTGTGCTGCCGTTTTTAGCTGCGCCAACCTTCGAACGAACCTCGCAGTCGACTTTGGTTTGTTTGAGAATCTGATGCTGCAAAGTGCTAAAGAGACGGTGACACTCAACCGTCTTTGGGAGGAAACTCCTCGGTGCCGGAAGCATTAATCCTTTTTTTTTTTTTTTTTTTAATTCCCAAAGAAATGGCATCATGAAGAGAAGACATTGAAAACAATTGCAGAACATTTCTATTTCAAAAAAGAAAGTCTCATAAAAAGAAGATGTCTTAAAGCATGGATGTGTCAGAAAGAAGAGCTGTGGTGTAAATCACGACTTCAGCACACACTCTGCTTCTGCCAGCATCTGTTGAGCAACAGTTCGGCCCACTCTGCTGCCAGCCCCCTCAGGGCACGGCAGCTTTCTCTGCTCTGCTTTGTATTATTGAACAGCTATTATTTCTTTGTTTTATGTTTTCTAAGCTGATAATTGAACCGGTTCAACTCAATCACTGTAGGCGGGAACCATCAAGAGGCCAAATACTGTAAATCCACCCACGCTGCTCGCTCTTCATTCTGGACACATCTACTGAAAGCTCTCCAGGTCCAAACGTTTCAAATCACACAATCAGTCATATTATTATAATGTCCTGTTTGCTATTATTCATCCCACAGTTATTAAAATAATAATAATTTCTAAGGGGACAAGGTTTTAGGTTTGAGTTGAAATTTTTTAACCTTCTGATGCATGAATTATAAAAGTCAGTGTTAGGATTTTTCCCTTGAGTGTTTTTATTTGTCTTAAAGCATGAAAGGAAGTTTTCTTTTTTTTCTTCAAATATTTGTAACTAAGCAGTGTGAACTTAATGTGAATATGACTTTTTTTTTTTGGTTTTTTCATGAATAGTCTTTTTTTAATGCTTTGCGAAACATTTTAAATCTCTTTCATCCATTTTAACACTGAATAATTTATAATTATTACACCGCTTTACCAGTTGAAGACCAGTTGAAAAAATGTACAAATGTACTTTTTTACACTGTTGGATCTATAAAAAGTTCATGGTAGAGTTTCAATGTACAAAAAGAAAAAATAGGAGCGAGATAAAAAAGAATTGAGTGAGCGATTATTTAAAAACAGCAATTACAGTGAAATAATCTGATCATCAGCTGATCAAAAAGTTTAAGACCACAGCCTTAAAAAAGACAAAATCTATGCAAAACACTGGTGAAAAGTAAGATTCCTTCTAAAATCAGGTTCTTTTCACAGCTGCATATTTCATCTCTGATTGTTGGAATAAAAACAAAAATAGGAATTTAATTTGATCTGATTAATTGTCCAGACCAGTTATTAGTCTATCCGCAGTTCAGGGTTGTCCAAACTTTTTTCAAAGACAATTATTAAAACATTCTTAGCCCTAAATATCTCTAACCCTGCATTCTGAACCTTTTTAATGCATAATCTGTTTTCTTTTCTTCACCATTTCATCCTTTTCATTCAGTCCTGTGTCCTCTTATGGTTTTTTTAAACTCAAAATAACTCAGAAAACACATCGTTGCATCATACCAAGTAGTCTATGTACAGTCCAAATTTTTGTGAGACGTCACCAGATATATTTGGGTTTTCTTCAAGCACCTGACAGAAACTGTAAATATACACAATTAGAACATGATTTATTAAAGTCACAGAATTAATAAATGAAAACAGACCTTGTTTTTGGACATGCCTGCCCTTGTTCATTCAGTTTGTACATCAGACCAAATTTGGAAGCTTATTGTGGTGTTTGTGTGTTTTACTCTGGCGTATGTCGTTAAGCATGTTTTTATTTCCTCTCTTCCAGGTGGCGTCCCTGTTTGCTTCTTACATCCTGGGTTACCTCGGCGCTGCCAAGATGCAGTCCATCCTGGTCACTCACATGGTACGTTTAAAGAATTCCTCTCTTTTTGTTTTTTATTCACAACCATTTGCAAAAATGTCGACCCAAAGCAGCTGAGGGTCCGAAACAGCCTGTTAACCTGAGCAGAGTGTGGAGGTTAGAGGTGTTGGCACATTAGCTTTCTCTCTGTGTGCGCTCGTCCTGCGTCGTGCTCAGCGTGAGTGAAAGTGTCTCCAAGCCTCTGAGCTTTAACGCGCTCCGCCTCGCTTCTTTTTATCTGGCTCCGCTCCTCCGTGGCCTGACGACTTTCACAAGCCGGGGTGAGGACGCCGCCAGCTGAAGGTTCGTTTCTTTGGCTTCAGCAGAAAGAAGCAGGATGTGTGGGCAACTTCTCCTCCTCTACAAAGAAGAAAGATACATCAGTGTTAATGCGAGGATGAGTAAAGATGTTTGGGTTTGTGTATGTGTGTGTGGGAGGATGTGTGTTACCGGCCAGTTATCCCTCTGCTCCACATTCTGTCTTTCCCATAATCCCTTCAGCATGCCCGGCTGTTCGCCAGGGACTGTGTGCTCTGCAGATAAGCAGAGGACCCTTTGTGGTAAGATGGTGCAGATTTGTGTCAGCAGAAGGCATTTGTTTATGCATAATTCAGAAAGCTCTGCAAACATGGCCTTAGCTTTCTGTGTGTTCAAGAAAAGCGATTCAGACGCACAATGATTCATGCGACTTCTTTGACCTCCAGACTTGTTGGTGTGTCACGAGTATCAGGGATGCAAATATTCAGGAATTTATCTCAGGGAGAATTTATTGAAAAACTGATCTTGCCGTTGTTTCATTTGTCAAACTAAGGGCCTGTGTTCTAGAGCTGGGCAATTAGTCGCAAATATGATTAAATCGCAATGTTATAATCGCAGACAGTGCAATATTTTTTTAACCTGAGATGTGTCAAAATATCAGATACAGTTTTCAGAGGTAGATGTTTTACACCCTACACCAGTTTTACTCAACACTGCTAAACCAAAAAGCCAAACCGTTCAAAACTAACTTGGGAAGAGAAACAATCTAAGTGGTGGAAAGTTGCAAAAACAGCAAGTGGAAATCAAAATACATGTAAGGTTGCAAAAATGGTCTAAAAATCAGCAAAAATTGGCAAGAAAATTGGGAGGAAACATGGTTTAAGTTCAGAAAGTAACAGAAAATGATCCAAAAAGACTAAAATGGTGTAATAGCATCAACAATCGGCAAAACATAGTGAGAAACACTTGGAAAACACTCAGAAAGTAGTAAAAATGGTCCAAAAGTGGTGAAAAAAGAATGTTAAGTAACTCAAATGGCAAAAAAGCAGCAAAAATTGGCAAGAAAATTCTGAGAAAACTTGGAGTCTGATGACTGTTCACTTTTTGAAGTCTCAAGAAGTTTTTTATGCGGTCGTGAATGGGGCTGAAAGATTTGCAAAAATAACCTAATTGCAATTATTTTTCTCTGCATTGCAAATCAATTCATGGTGCGATTGTTTTAGATTATTGTATTCAGTTTTTGTGTTAGTTAAACGAACATATATTTGGAATAAGAGCATTGACAATGATTACAGCATAACATTTGTTTTGCTTCTCATGCTGCTTTTTGCCCATTTTACTCACTTTGCACTCTTTTTTTTTTTTTTTTGCAACTTTTGAACCATTTTTTGCTTATGAACGACTGTTTTCCAAGTTTTCTCCCAATTTTCTTGCCAATTTTTGCTGATTTTAGACCATTTTTTCCACCTTAAACTTATCTTTACTGCTACTTCTTGCCAAAGGTAAGTGCAGTGCATTGCAAGTTGCAAAGATAGTTTTCAACAGTTTGACTCTTTTGTTGAGCAGGGTTGAGTAATTTTGATGTAGAGCATAAAACATCTATTGCAAAATTGACTGGTTCCCCACAGTAGCTTCAAAATCAGAAGTTTTAACAGTTTTTCATTCGTAATTTAACCCTTAATGTGAGTTATAATGATAAAAATCAGAGTCGTGACATTTCTTTCGTAGAAGAAGAGAACATTGCATGTTGTATCTTTCAAAAAGAAAAAGAGAAAATAAATTATTTAGCAGATTATGAATAAGAAATCTAGATGGATTTGCCATTTTGGTGCTGAGGGAACACAGAGTTGGCAAAAATCTTTGATGTTTTGCTCAAATTTGAATACATTTGTATATTTTACGTCTCTTACAGTAGTTAAAGTAAGTGTTCTACTTGTACTACTTCTTGTAACTGAATATAAAATAGGACTGTTCTGGTAACAGCTGATTCATGTGAATATTTTTTCTCTCTGACGAGAATTTTTTATTTCTACAATTCTTTTATCTTTTAGAAATGAGCTGGCAACCCCTGATGCAGCTTCAAGGTTATAATGCCTCTGGTTTGGGATCATTGCCATACTGTCTACATAATGCAGAGTGGTGCATTATTTCCCCCTTCACAGTGGGATTAAGCATCAAGAACTCATGAATAGGATTATATTGTGCTTGTGGCTGTGTATTCAGAGTTTATTGCATTAGTTTAAGTCTCCGGAGTGTTTCAGAAAGTCTTATTACTGGAACTTAATGCAGTCTATCCCGGGCCTGGACCACCCTCCTGCTGCAGAGAGACTGAGATGTTGTGTTTTTTTCAGGCGACAGTGAGATTTCAGTGTTTTTATGAGCGCCACAGAAACAGGCTGTGTCTTCGGAGCTCGCTGCCAAGCCCGAGTCTTGGCATTGTTTCTTCTTACACAACAGATTTCACACTTCAAGCTGCCAGAAAACAGCAGTTTGGTCTGTGCTGCACTGTCCACTCACAGCCATGTGAACACCACAGGATGGTGACAAACCACAGCTCCTCTCCTTGTTTTTGTTATCTCGCAGATCACGCTCGGCGTCTGCTTTGTCCTGATGTTTGGCAACTCGATGCTTCTCACGTCTTTCTACGCCTCCTCGCTCGTCTCCATCTGGGTGAGTCGCACCTTGGAGTCATATTTACTGTGTGTGCAACCATTGAATAAACTCACCCTAATTTAGTGAGACAGAGGATTCATATTTGATCCATGTATTAAATGTTTTTAACTTGACTATGTTGAGTTTTTCCTGTTTTTGAATTTCAGGCCATCATTGCATTGAAAGATCGATTTGCCCAAATCTTCAAACCTGGCATCCTTTTATGGGTACGTTGAACATTTATCTTTAACTTGTTCTGCATCAATATTATGATGCAGCAAATATAAAAAATAAGGGTGAATTCCAATTCCTGTCTTAACCCTCAATCTCAAAATGTGCGCTCCCGTGAAGTGCAAGTGCTGTACCGATTCTCAGAATATTAAGGTTGAGGGTTAAGTTTGAGGCTGAATCTCCCTCAATACTGAGATTTTCTGACACCACCCTTGGGACTAAGGGACATCCAGAATTCATTGCGCATTTCAGCAGATAAACATGGCGTCAAAGAAGGCGAGCTACAAATGTATTTTCTTTGTTAATGGAGATATAAATATTACAAAAAACATTGTTTTATCTTCGTTGAGACCCATTTAATGGATTATTTACCTCATTGTTGCAGAACATTTGTTTACGATCTTTTGTCAATAGCGGCCGGTGTGTTGTTCCCATCGTTTAAGTTAGTAAACGTTACAAAATGGTCATTTTTCTCCGTGGTAGTGTAGTTATTTACCAAGATAACAGCTTATATAACATGCTTGTGCCGATAATGGTATAAGATGACCGGGCTAATCTCAAAAAGATGCCCAAAGCCCACGCAAAAGACTTAAACACAGCTGCAGACGGCATTGTCGCTGATCCTGTAAATGCCTCCACTTCCTTCTTCTTCTTCTTCTGAATTGAGAGACTGAACGCCGCTTTGGGATCATGCTGCCCCCCACAGTCTGAAGATGTATCCGCATTTAAGGGGTGTCCCATTTCTAAGTCACAAAATAGCCCTTAACACTTGGTTTTGAGGGCTACCAAGATTGAGGATGGAGCTTGAGGGTTAAGAAAGGAATTGGAATTGGGCCATAGTCTTCGCTATGTCACCTGTCGTTCCTGATGCAGAGTAATGAAGCCGATTGATGGCGTGGGGCATATTGGTGAGGACGCGAGCTTTGAGATTCCTTTCTAATAGTTTCTGTCCTCTTATATCTTTATTTTTTAATCTAACCTTTGATCGCTATCATTTGTCACGTCTGACTGCCAATGATTGATGTAAAATCAGACTCTGCTCCGACACTGAACAGAAGAAAAGTTTCAGTATCGAAATCCTGTTTCCATCAAATGTTCTATATCACTGATCACTGATAAAATTTACCACTTAAGCCCGGGACATATGGCAAGAAAAAAAAAAAATGTAGTACACCTCCAGACCAGTAGAGGGCCGAAAGACAAAGAAGAAGGACACCATAGAAGAGAAGACAAGCCAGCGTAGATTACTCTACAGATGGATTTGTTGAATCAACTTTATGAAGGAGACAGATGCCAGAGGAAAAGCTCACATCGGTGAAAGATGTTTCATAAAATCCGAAACAGCTTCCACAGGTGCAGCACAAGACCTGTGAAAAACATAACTGTTGTTGGCACTTCATAGATTCACCTTTTCAAACCAAATGTTCCTGCTTGGTTAAAACTTGAGACTTAAAAACAATGTGGATAGGGGATATATATCACTCAACTTTTACATCCAAAGCAAGAGGAACGGCCATAATAATCAGGAAAGATGTTCCCTTTATACAGAGGGACTTAATAGCAGATAAAGAAGGCCGGTGCATTATTTTAATAGGAGAAGTTCACAACATTTCTCTCACTCTTGTCAATATATATGCTCCTAATACAGATAATCCAATATTTTTTCAAAAGATCTTTGCATTGATACCCAACATCTCTCAAACAAATTTAGTAATTGGTGGAGACTTTAATACAGCTCTTGATACTTGTCTTGACAGATCCTCGACTAAAAGGACTCCAAACAATACATCAACTGAGTTTTTGAATACATTCATCAAAAATACAAATCTTATTTTTTTGTTTTTGTTTTTTTTTTTCTCAATAAAAACATATTTGACTAAAACCTGAGGAGCCAGGTTATGTTTGCTCTGCTTGGTGATGTTGGAGTTGGTAGATGAGCACTGGTAGGACACAACCAGACACGTCTCAGAGCAATGAGCTGTGAGGAACACTAAACAGTTTGCTCACCTTCTGGACTCTAAAACTGAGCACATAAAGTCTGATTGTTGTCATGTTTGTGTGCACACTCGTCAGCCTGTTAGTGTGTATCTCTTCTTCCTCCTCAGGTCATGCAGGGTTTGGCCTGGTTTGGCTCCACAGTTCTGCTCAAATTCATGCTGTCCACTATCCTCTGTGCCTCAGATGATGTAAGCTTCCCTCTTTGTTCTTTGTTGAATTCACGTCTGGATAAAAAAAAAAATCACGAGGAAAATATACCCACTGTTTCTCATCTCTGTCATGCCTGTTTTGTTTTTTTTCACAGGCTCACATAAGTGGACTGATAAAGTCTAAATTCACCAGCTATAAAGACTTCCACACTCTGATGTACACGTGTGCTGCTGAGTTCGACTTCATCGAGTTAGAGGTGAGGACTGGAACATCTTTCCTCTGAATCACAGTTAACATGTTTGGTTTGTTGCGAAACTGTCCCTCAGTCTCCTCTCAAGATGTCAGAAAGCATTTCCTGCAGTTTTACATCAAGCGGCAGATGCTTCTTCTCACAGCACAATCCTCACTCTGAGTTTAACAGGAAACAGAAACCTGACAGCAGAACCTGGCAGCTGATTTTGAGCTCGTTTCACATGGTGTGAATGTGCAAACAGGTGGTTAGACTGGAGTGAACGTTAATAGAAAGCTCAGCCTCAGTCTCTCTCTCTCTCTCTTTATCTCCCACAGACTCCTGTGCGCTACCTCAAAACATTGCTGCTGCCTGTCAACCTGCTGGTGGTTGCTCTGATTGCTTGGCGGGTGAGTTGTCTCGAAGATTCTGGACAAAACTTCAAGACTGGGAAACACTTTAATAATTCAAAAGACAAGTTCAATTCACAACCTGGAATTCATACAATATAGAGATTCAGTACACACACAGTGGAATATTCAAACATTTATTTCTTAAATTGAACTGTGGTGATTATGGCTTACATTTAATGAAAAACCCAAAATTCGGAGGCACTTCATGATTCTTTCCGCTGACAAGCTGAATGGAGATGCTCAATTAATTTCTAGCAGGACTTGGCACCCGCCAACACTGCCAAAATCCAGGATTTCAAAACATTAGATTATTGTACAAGACCAATTAAAGGGACTGTGAGGACTTTTTAAGTGATCTTGAAAAATCATCGTGTATATAGATATATGGTTGATCGTAATCCACAACTTAAAATGAGATAGATAAAATAGCTTATTTCTAAATGCTATTTCTGAGCGTCCTGGTTTGGTCGAGCAGGTCTGACGTATCTATGACAACACCATGCTGACGTTGTCCATCAGCGAGAAAAGATCCGAGTTTTTTCTCTGCTGAAAACTGTTTCTGTGATTTTTTAGGTATAATAGTGGAAATAGGAGCTGGACTGTCTGACAGAAGCAGAACAGAAGAAGGCTAAACAGGAGAGCGATAGAGCACAGGCTAAAGGCTAAAATACAAGCTATAGGCTAAAACAGGGGTTCAGCTGTTTGTGATAATGTTTATTCCAACCCACATGCAGCAGTTATTCTGCAGTGATCTGTCCAAACCTGAGAGTCTATCAATAAAATGAGCCAGGTTATGTTTGCTCTGCTTGGTGACGTTGGAGTTGGTAGATGAGCACTGGTAGGACATAACCAGGATTCACTAACGTTACACCGTACAGTCATGTCTCAGAGCACCAAGCTGTGAGTAGCTCTAAATGTAGCCAGCTACTAAACTACGCCACAAACTTACAAAGTTTGCTTGGACGTAACTGTTGATGAATACATAACCTCGTTGCTTGTATCCAGTAAAAAGTTTTCTCAAAGGACAGTAGTGTTAAAAAGAAAATCTGGTCTCCATTCATTTTCAAAAACAAACATAAACATGAGCAAACACATGCCTTGGTTTATCATGACAGTGAGGAGTAAAGAATTATGGGAAGTGGAGTTTTTGTCGTAATTGCTAGCTTTTCCGGAAAGTTCCTACAGCTACTTTAAAAAGGGATTTTTAAGACAGAATTTTGTCTTTCTGTAAAGTGTGTTGATTTATAGGCTCTCACTTAATTTAGGCTTCAAAACCTAAATATTACAATAAAAAATGGTAACAAAAACACCAAAGTTTTGAAAAACCTCTCAAATTTCAGGGAACAGTTTTTAAGCTCGCGATAGATGGTTTCACAGAAGTTTCGATAAAGAGGTTTATCACAAAAGAGCAATGAAAACACCTTTTTTGCTTTTAAACATGCAAAGCACTTTTTGCTACATTCTGATGTATGAAAAGTGCTGTTCAAATGAATAAAAGATAAAGTGTAGAAGAATGAATTTATAAATAATAATTCAGAATTTTACCCATCAAATCTGTGAAAAATAAACAGTTTCCTATGACTTCTGTCACCACAGAAACTGCAGATGTCAATTAGCATCAAACCAGTTCAGAGCTTCAAGACTCGGGCAGTGAGGCAGAGCTGTGAATCTGTCAACTCTAATTACTTCACCAAAAATATGTTTTTCTACCCTTTCTGAGATTCACTTTCACTTTTTCAGTTCCAGCAAACTGCACTTGTCTTAGTTGCACAGCAGGAGAGCCACGGTTGACATTTACATGTGTAAATTTCAGCCCCAAGATAAGAGGACAGGGAGATTTATCGCTGATTCCTTGAATATGAAATATGTACAGGGTGAAACTTGCGACAGAAATCACTATTAAAGAGCTGCTCTCTCTGCAGTCTAATCTCATTACTGCCTGCCCACGCTGAGCTAAGAATACATGAGTTGATTTGACAAAGCGTGATACTCAAACAGCAGCTGAGGAGGATCTTCTTATATGGAGCAAATTTTCTGAAAACAGAAGGTTTGAAGGGACCCCCTTTCACGTTTTGCATAAATGATTTGTCCTTTTTAGACTCTTCAGGATGTAGTCCGGTTTCTGAGGAACGGTGGGAAGACTGATGATGCTGATGACGCTGCAGGGTGAGCATCGCTGAGCCTTTTGGAACTTAACACGAATGCCCTGTGTGTAAACTATTTCTTTTCATTATTTTTGTGAAAATCAGTCACTAAATGTGGTCAAAAATCCTTGTGCCAACATTACAGAGTCATGAAATCAAACCTCAACTGTCTTTCAATTTATGATGTAATAAATCATTAAATATTTCATCCTGAATTTTGCTGGGTCACCCCCTTTAAGGTTTTAAACATTTCCCAAAATCACAAATTAAATTAAATTGCAATATGTCCTGTTATAGTATTCTTATCGCAGACAATGCAACATTCCTATAACCTGAAATGTGTAAAAAATATCAGCTGTGTTTTTTGCAGCACGTTTTCTGCTCTGCACCGGAGTGTTAAAAACTACCTTTACTAAAGTAACAATCTAAGTGGTGAAAGATGCAAAAACAGCAAAGATTAGCAATAAAACTTAGTTGGAGGGAGTAAAAGTTGCCACAAAAAGCAACAAAAATTGGCATTTAAATTGGAATAAACCTGGGAATACTCGAAAAGCAGCAAAAAATGGTCCAAAGTGGCAAAAATGAGTGAAAAGTGACTCAAATGGCCAAAGAGCAACAAAAATTGGTAAGAAAATTTTGGCAGAAACATGAAAAAATTGGTGGGAAACAGGTGGAAAAAAACTAACAAAAAACAGTGAAAAGGGGTGAAACTTGCCAAGGTCAACTAGAATGGCAAGAACGTTGAGATTAAACTCGGAAAATGGTCAGTTTTATTGCACAAAATTTTCCAAAAGTGACAAAAAAAAGAGTGAAAAGTGACTGAAATGGCTTAAGAGCAACAAAAATAAGCAAGAAAATTTAGAGTGAATTTTGAATAGTGAGAGGGTATCGAAAATGGTCCAAAAGTGGCAAAAAAGAAGTGAAAAGTGACTATAATGGACCAAAGCGGTCATAAGTAGTAGTCTTTGTAGGTTGCTCCTGTGCTGTCATTAATGTTAATGTCCATGCAATGTGTTTGTTTAAAAATATAAGATGGGAACCAAGAAATAATTGTACAAAAAAATCTCAATTGCAATGTAGAAAATAATAACCACAGTTAGATTATTTTCGCAAATTGTTCAGACCTGTCCTTTTGTATTTACCAAGTTTATGTTTCTGTCTCTTCTTTATTGCAGGTCTGAAATAACTGGTAAAGGAGAGGTAAGGAAACGGTTTAAATATCCTCTGTGTTCGTTTTTAAATGTCATTTATGGTCTTCAAAGTTTCATCTGACCAGACTCCTTCAGCCAAGTCATGTCTCCCTGGTGGTTTCATCCCCCCTTCTTAGAAAGAAATTAAAGGCAGCTTCCCATCTGCTTGAAAATGACACCACACTGCTCTTTGTCGGCTTCGGTAATATCTTCTCAAAGGAGAGAAAACGTTAGCTGAGTGGCGTGGAAGCTTCCTCACTTTTACTGGTAATTGCTTTAATGTTTCTGTACGGCTCGATGAGTTAAACTCCAGAGACCCCGGGGTATTCTCTGTTCTCCGAGGCAAAGCTGTGCTAAAAAGAAAAAGATCAAAGCATCCAGGAAATGTCATTATACACTCTGTCCACAAAATGAGCTTTTCTCTGCACTTTAGATCAGTTTCACTTGAAGCGGAGCCACCTGGAAAGATCGGAGCTTCACTGACAGTTCAGCTGCGACTTATGATTTCATGAACACCTCATGAGCTCACTCTTTAGAAGAAGTATAAACTTTGAATCTTTTGAGGGCACAAATTTAATTAGAACATAATCTCTGTAGGCTAACGCTAACCTACTTTGCAGAATTAACATCCGTTTACTTTTACTGCCTCCACTGCTTTAATGAAGTGATGAGTTTTTGTTAGTGCTGCTACATTTAACATCCATGCATCATCACATCTGAAGAACCCAGAAAGCTTCTTCATATTGAGTACATTACATCAAGAATCTAAATATAAATCATCATGTTAGAAATGTTAAAAATGAGGCTGTTTCCAACTCAGGAAGTGGTTTGAATTTTGAGGTTTTCTACTTCTGTTGTTGCTGAGGCTGCTCTCAGTACCAGGGGGTTTATCTCATTCGTTCTACTGACTCTGCTCCTTCCTGCGAGATGTGATCTGACTGTGAACTTGTCGCCGTGTAGATGGTGTATCACAGCCTGCAGCTGGTGGCGTTCGCCGTCCTGGCCGTCCTCATCATGCGCCTGAAGCTTTTCCTGACGCCGCACATGTGCATCATGGCTTCTCTCATCTGCTCCAGACAGGTCCGTCTCTGACTTCTAAGAAAACAGCAGTGATGGTTTCTTTTTCCTGTTTGAGCGCTCTGTCTCCGTAACGCTCCCCCTCCGTTCTCTTTCTCTCTCCCAGCTGTTTGGCTGGATTGGAGAGAAGGTCAAACACCAGACTGCTGTGTTTGTAGTCCTCGCCATCATGGCCATTCAGGGAGTGGCGAACCTGCGGGCTCAGTGGGGGATTATCGGAGAGTTCAGTAACCTGCCACAGGAGGAGCTGTTGGACTGGATTCAGGCAAACACTCCTCCTGGTGAGTGAAGAAACTGCTGTTTCAAGAGGAGGAGAATACACAGCAGTGTAAAAATATCCATCAGCTCTCAGAGACATTTTCATGCGCCTAATTTTACTGCTTTGTATCTGATTGATGCAGACGCTGTGTTTGCCGGAGCCATGCCCACCATGGCCAGCGTGAAGCTCTCAACAAGTCGGCCCATCGTCAACCACCCTCACTATGAAGACGCCGGTCTGAGGTCAGTGATTTCACAGCGGCACAACAACTTCTCTACTCAAATCAACGACATTTTACTGGGTGCAGTTTCCCAATTTGAACTGAGCGCACTAAAAAGTACTGGTATGCATGTGTCTCATATACTTCTGCATCTGCAACCAACACAGCCGTAAGTACAACAGCATCAGTGTGTCAATTTTTATACTGTATTGCTCTAAATATGGGACAATTGTAACTCCCAGTAAACCCCCCCTGAAAAAGTATTATTTTCCCCCAACTCCCTGTCTGCTATACGGGATGTGTTTGACTCTGTGTGCGCGCAATTTTGCGTCTGTGTGCATCGGGGCGGAACTCTACCGTGCGGGATATAGAGAGCAGAGGAGAAATGTGAATGTGCGACTAAATAGAAACAGAAATGACATGCCGTGAGGTAAATTAGATAGATAACGTAAGGCTACTTAGTCTGTTAAAGATTAAAAAATGAGGAGTGGACCTGATGTACAAGAGAGAGGTCACCTTAAACTACTTCTGCTGTGATCTGGCGCTATAGAGAAACTATATGTATCACTATCATAGACTGTATAATGAGTGGACGTAACGACGTTTGGCTCAAACTGAAGCCTCCAGCAGATGCCCCGCCCCCTGGTGTCTGGCTGCAGTATAGGTCATAAGTGAGATGCCAGTCTCACAAGATCTGTCTTAATTTTTCCAGAGCTGGAGGTGATTTTGCACTTAGTTTTCTGAAAAGCAGAAGACCAACTTTTCTGCAACAAGAGCTGCTCCATTATGCATCATCTAGGTGTCAGGGTCAATTAAGTGACTGAAAACAAATCTACAGAGGTTTAACTTCCTTCAGCAAACATAAAACTATGCATAAGAATGCATTTTGTTTGGATTATCAGATCCACCATCCATCGTGTATTCATTGAATTTTGCTTTTTTTACCCCTGAGCCATAAAAACTCAGGCATTCAGTCGTTGGTTTCTTTTATTTATTTGAGCTTCTTCCCCTCTGAAAACCCTGAACTTCTTTTGATGAGATCTTAAATATTTATTTGGCATCATTTTTTTAATACTTCACTGCAGAAACTTTTGCTAGAGTTTAACGTGTGAATAAAATTTGTGCTTTCCAGGGAGAGAACCAAGTTGGTGTACTCCATGTACAGCCGCATGTCCGGGGAAACGGTGAAGGGGAATCTGATGAAGCTGGGAGTGGATTTCTTTGTGCTGGAGGACTCGTGGTGCACGAGGCGAACGAGGTACGTCAGGGAGCAAACTTAGACCCATCACTCACAGTCACCCCGTCCTTTGTGTGGTGGAAAATGCCGTCATTTTATTTTCTTTTTTCTCGTTTTCTCTTCACACAGGCCTGGATGCAGCATGCCAGAGATCTGGGATATTGAAGATCCTCAAAATGTCGGTAAAGTTCCCCTCTGCACCCACATGTCCAGGAACTCACGACCCCACTTCACACCGGTCTTTTCAAATGACATTTACAAAGTCCTCAAAGTCCCAAAAGCTCCCAAAGACCTCAGATAACACCACAGGATGAATCTTTGATGTTTCCATGGCTCTGGTCTTTTTTCCTTTTTCAACATGTTTTGGCCGATAACTGCCATTGCTGCTTTTTACTCTCTCAAATGGCCCCTACCATTCAACTTTTTCCGATCTCGGAACGTTTGACTGATAATTGGTTCAACAATTTTCAATGAGACTCTCATGGCTACCAGTTTTTGACTTCAAGAAAGTATCTGCTCAGCTCTTTTTGCTGTTTTTATTTTGTTTTGGCTCTGTCTTCATCATTCAGTGAGGTGCGTATCACACCTTATGACAACCAAGTGAAACCAAATGTTGACTTTCTTTCTCTCTGCTGTGTTATTCCTGTTATTTGGTCCTTTCTTTGAGAGATGTCTCAGAAACATGCTCATCAGATCTGATTTAGTTGTATATAAATCGTTTTCCCGACTTTTGCTGAAGAAGTACATTTTGTCTGGCTGGACCAATCCATGATGTCCACAAACTGTGAAGCTATGCCCTTCGACAGAAGCGCACTTCTTCTTTTGTTATGCAGTGTTGATCTCTTAAAAAAGAGTTTTTAGTAGTACACTATTTTATAATTTATTTGTGTGAGTATTTTTATGCAATCTTTGAAGTGTTAGGATGTTTTTTCTTCAGAAGCAAACAGTGTTTCAAGTCTTTGATATTACAGGGAAAGATCTGTTCTTGTGTTCAAAAGCTTTTAAAAATCTTTAGTACATATCATTCAGTCTTGTTGTCTCTGTAGATTTACTCAGTTTGAGAAGCTTTGGGTCTTAAAGGGCTAGTGCGTAAGATTTAGCAGATCTTTGAGATGAGGAATAAAATACCATTGAGTAAGATGCAAAATCACTGATACCCCTTTTCCAGCAGTGCTCGTTCGGTGCTAGTGCTGGTGCTTAGCTGGTTCTAATTCCGTTTTTCCTAAGACCAGTTCACTATTTTAGTTTTCCATCATCAAGGAGCCAAGTTGGAGCCAAGTCATTGTGTCACTGTAAAACATCAGCACGTCACTGCATACAAAGCCATTTCAGTGTTTCCCCCATGTTTACAGCCTTTGGGGCCATCTATATTCACACATATATGTGTGCATCAGGGCGGAACTTTACTGTGCACGATACAGAGAGTTGAGGAGAGTTGTGAACACGGGACCATGAGGCAGAAATGATCATGTCATGGAAATAATGAATAACACAAAGTTTTTTTTGTCTGTTAAATAAAACATAATACACAACTGCTTCAGTTTCACCTACATTTCAAGTTGTGCATAAGGCAACACCAAGAAAACAACAGATGACCTGCAAGTCAACTTTTCTTTTGGAAAATGGCTTTTCTCAAAGGCTGATTGTTGATCACAGTAACCCCATCCCGGCCCCTGACGTAGTCTGTTCTTGGCTCTAACTCAGTGAAGAGTTAGTTCCGGCTAAGCACCAGATTTTAGCACCTGGAGCTGGTGCTTTTTTGGTGGAAACAGGCACCGGCCTGGAACTAGCACGAGCACCAGCTCTGTCGGAAAGGGGAATGACGTTCTTGTGTTTTGCAGCCTCACACTAAGGTCCTATTTCCCAGAGCTGAAATGAACTGTTCTGTTCTCAATTTGCAATTTTGCATAAAAGAAGGAAATGACAAGTTGTTCCAACAACTCTTAAAAAACGCCAAAAAAAGAAGAGAACGTGAGGCAGAAATTCATCAACCAAATGAAAAAACTGTAGTTTTAACATTCAAATTTGAAATACTCTTTAAAGAATCAACTGCTAAGTGCTAAAAATGCTCATATTTGGATGTTGATTATCAGCAGGCTCCCATATATGCTGTTTTGTTAGAGTTAGTTTCCCTTGCTTTTATGAAAACATTTAATATCCTTCAATTCCAGCAACCCTGAGAATTTGTAGGCGAAAAGCCTCTGCACTGTTTCTGTAGTCTACGAAGTAACAATGCTCCTACAAGGCGGTGAAATTCAGCCATGTGGCAACTTGCAAGCAAAATCAACTACACCATCGTTGTTTGGCTTCAGTGCTTCAGTGGAGATATCAAAGGTTAGAGCTTGACATGTCGGCTGCTCTGTTGTTGGTGGCAGAAGGCGAAGAAGTCAAAATACTAAGGGCAGCCAATCAGCAACGCATTTTAAAGTATCCTCAACCAACTTAGATCACCTCATAAAGAAGACAGTGAGACCCTGAAAGGCTGCAGGTCTCCTCTAGAGACAGAATTTGTGGATATTTTGCTACTGAGTTTAAAAAAAAAAAACCTTTTCTGAAAGTCGAATCAGAAAAACTATAGAAATACCATTCACAAAATACCTTAGCCTAATACCTGAAGCCTTAGCCAGTGTTTTGAAATCTGCAACCTGACCATTGGAGGTCACTAAATCTTACGCATTGCTCTTTAAATTCAGCTGGGGAAAAAACAGGTAAAGGCACCTGTCCGTTATCTCATGCCATACCCGGATGTTACATTTTCTTAGACATTTAGTGGTTTTGTAAAATACCAATGTACGGCCTTTAAAAGGCTTTCATCGTCTCTTCGGTTATTGTTTGTTGCCAAAGTAAGTCTTGTAAATAAAGTTGCATAATCGGGGTCCTGTAGCACATAAAAGATGTAGGTTTAGTGATTGAAACTATCCATATGGAGGTTCTGTAACTGTGGATCCAAACTATCTGTAGCAGTGGATTTCAACTAAATAGTAGCAGTTGTCAGTTTCTCTTCTGGGCCACGTTGGGGTCAACTTTTTATGTCTGTAAGTGGAAGCTGAAGAGGCTAGCCTGTGTCGTTTCATCAACAGGAATTAGGGCGATCTCTTTTCTCACAGAAATAAGTCAAGCTTATTGGATTTGAAGCTTCTGCTGTCAACAAGTGTCCTTCATACCCACTGTAGAAAAAAATCAACAGTGGCTTTGAGCCTTTTCTTATTAGATCAACCTGTTTCTTAGTCTCCTGTTCTGTATGTGGGAACATTGGCTCTGAAGCTGTAGAGCTTAACAGTGCTTTAAATTATTATTATTATTATTATTATTATTATTATTATTATTAAAGCTCTAAATGAACAGAATAAGTCGGTGTGTCCGTGATTGCTCGAAATTTTGGGATAAAGTTGATAGATTTTCTTTCACACAATTAGGTGAGTAGGTTTTGTAATCTAAGGCGGTAATGTAAGTCTGAAACCCAAGACTGCAGCTGGTTAGCTTGGCTTAGCACAAAGACTAAGGTTAGCCTGGATAGAGGCTATTTTAAAACCTAAGCAGACGAATACATCTATGTAACAATCATAGTTTTTGGTTTTATGGGATGTTTTGTAACAGTAATAATACCTCCAGGTGCAGGAAAGCTCGCTTTGACGTCCAGAACTTGCTCTTTTCCATTTTTTGCTGACTCAATGCTAAGCTAACCTATCTGTTTGCTTTTACTCACTTTATCTAAAACTGCAAGATAATAGAGTGAGTCTTCTATAGATGCCTTTTTTTGAATTCTTGTAAAAAATAAATAAATAAATAGATACATGATCGTGTTGGAGGAGTGGCAACAGAAGAAATTACCATCACTTCTTTTTCCTCCTTCAGGACATTTCATTTAAGTCAGAGAATCACATCAGTGTGAAAAGGGACGTAAAAGAGTGGTGCTGCATGTTAACTCCCCCAGCTTAACTTCAGAGATCAGATATTCTGTGATGAAACAGACAACATGTTGGTCTCAGCTTCAAAATACTTCAATGTGGATTCAACTGTTTCCGATAGTTGAAATTATTGTGGGTAAATGTGCCTCCAGCAGTTGTTTTCATAAGGTGAAGAAGACTGGTGACACGAATGATGGATTCACAGCAAGAAAAAACAAAAAGTAAATTATTTCCTGTGATGACAGAAAATGTGCCAGTGCAGTTTGCTAATAATTTCATGTAAGAAACCTGAAATGTCATGAAACAATCTTGGAAGTCAAGTGCCCAGTTTTACAGAGTGAGACCTTCCTGAACACTTTCACATAAACACTGTATTTGATTCCAGTTGCAGGCGTTGATGTGTTTCGGATGTCTTTTTATAATATTTGTCTATTTTGTCTGTATTTTGAAAAATAAAGTATTTGCTCCCGGCAATTCTGCTTTCTTGTCATAAATGTAAGAAGAAAAATTGAAATCAGCTTTGTTTTCTGTTCTGTTCAGTTTTGGTTTTGGAAATAAAAGCCATGGTGACCCAATCCAAAATGTATCTTACCTACAAATGCACGTTTTTGTTTGCGTTACACTGAAAAAATACTTTTAGAGTCTGACATAAATACATTTAACAGGTCCTCTGATCTGATTTCATACTTTCACCAAAACCATGAACTAGGGCTGAACGATTTATCATTTTCTGGTCGAAATCGCAATTTCAAACATCGTGATCATGTGATCGCAAAAGCTGCGATTTTTTTTGCTCCTGACTGACCCAGGATCTCTTATATCAGCTGTTTCACACACACCTGTCTTGAGTGTGAGACTGTTGAGAAAAATCCTTTTTTCCTTGAGATTGTTGAATTTTGTTTTGAAGTGTTTTGTATTTTATTGTATTTAACTTGACACGTTTAAGAATATTTTGCACCACATCATTTTCAAAGTCAAGAGTCAAAGATAGCTCTTTTTGTTCTACAGTTTTTATAACTAAAAATACAATTTAGAAAGTCCGGTTTAGAAAAAACAGGAATAGGTTTTAGGGATTTGAGAAAAGTCAAATTTAGATTATTTATCTAAAAATCTCCTTATTTTATTTTATTTTTTTGCCTTTTATCCTTTAATTTTGTATTTATTTTGTATAATTTTGACTTAATTCTTAGAGTTTTGACTTTTTATATCAAAATTTCAACTTTTTATCTCAAACATTGCCTTTATTTCAAAACTTAGACTCAAGTCATCTTAAAATTTTGACTTAAATGAGAAAGTTTGGACTTTTTTCACATAATATTGAATTGATTTCTTAGATCACTGCGGGATTAAACTTCCACATATTGTAATCACCGTCAGCGTGGAACACCTCCAAAATGTTGTGTCACTGAAGGCATCTTCCTTAGTATATTTTCAATCTGCCCAGCAGAAAAGCAAAGAACTGAGTTAATTAGATCAACCCTTTTTAAAAATATCTGATCCAGCATAAACTTACATTAGATCAAATACATAACAATCAGGATGAGCTCTTTTGAACAGTGGAAGTTTGTCATTTGTCATCATTGATTGTTATTCTAATTTTCTAACTTTGGTGTTACTCTTCACCCAGGGTCCACACTCTGACCAGTTCATATCAGACACACTCCAGTCAAAAATATGAATGAATGAAACAGTGAAACAGGATTTTCTTGTCGGGTTGCACACATTTGATTTATTTTCTTCTCTGTGAAAAATCAAATTGAAGCCTCATCTTCAAGCTTTTGTTGCAGAAGCAGGATGGGCTCTCGTTGTGCAGAGCAGCAGGAACTCTCAAACCTGATCCAGGACTGAGCCGAAAGCCTCCACCTCGCAGAGAGTCAGGTACTCTGTTTTTCCTGGGAGGAATACGTTTACGTAGCGACCATCCATCCCACCTTCACATGTGAGTTCAACAGTTTCACCAGCTGTGATTTTTTCAATCGTAGCACACCTTTGAAGAAGAGAAAATTTCATTTTTAAGCGTGTGTCTGAAGGTGTTTATATTTTGGCTAGAGTAAAGAATAGTACTTGAAGAATCGTACAGGGGATTGTTGTTGCCATTGTTGTCAAGAGAGTTTCCGACGCGGATCTCAGCTCCAGTCAGACGTGTTTCCATGTCAGGATCTTGGCGGTTGGTAACCTTAACACTAAACACTTTATGGGGTGTGACCAGATCCAGCCGCCACCAGGGGGCTTCTTCTTTATCAGTGTGAGAGCAGGACCCGTGCATCCAATTGGGGTCAGTGTTTCCATCAACTGCCAAGTACGCCAAGCCATGTTCATACAGTGATGACTGTGAAGCTTGTCCCTTGAGTGCGATGTTAACTCCTGAGACAGAAACATAACAACACATATTGTTTGTATCTTAATATAGATTTGTGTTATTTTCATGTTTAAACCACAACATGATACTCAAGGCTACAGCCCAACCCAGAGGTCGGACCACAATGTAAAGCAACATGTTTCCACTAGTTTTAATCTCACCTGTTGGGGCAAGATACCCAAAGACCTGAACTTCACAAAGTGTCAGAACTTTGTCAGTCCCAGGGAGAACAACCGTCACATAACGTCCAGGCAAACTGTCTACTGACATGGTATAGGTTTCCCCCAGACTAATTTTAGTGATTGTACCAGCCCTGAAAAAGAGAAAATCTACTTATGAGAATTGTAGGTGAAGTTTAGTAAGAGAAAAAACAACAAGTCTGTAGAAGTAGTGAATGTGGAACAAATAAACTGTGCTTGTTGCAAATTTGTCTAAAGCCTCGTTTCCACCAAGCGGATTGGTTTGGTTCGTCTCAGTACGGCATTTTGTGGCGTTTCCATAGACTAAAACCGGGACAGGTCTCCTTATAAGCGACCTGTACCGCTCCACTTTTCAGTACCCTTACGTTGGGGTGCCAAGCCGTACCAAACCGGCCCGAGGGGTGGGGCTATAATCACTGCAGTACGTTGATTGGTGAAAAGATCTGTAACTTCCCGTGCGACAGCGGTAATGAAAAACGACACACAACCCTGCACGCAGCCTTTCCTGAAACAGAGCTTAATTTCATTATAGAATAAAGAGCCACATGCTGATCGCAAAGTAGATGAGTTGCTGGATGTCCTCCATCTTTCTCTTTGTTTGCAATGCCCCTAATTTCTTCTTCGTTGCATTTATTGGCGGGGTACACTGTGTAGCGCTGCAGTGATGTCACGCTGTTACTAGGGGTGGTGAATTGGCCTAATTTCCCGATTCGATTCGATTATTAAAGTCCCGATTCGATTACCAACCAATTTTCAATTCTTGCCTATTATTAATTCGATTTTTGTCGTTTGTTGATCTTCAATTTAACATCAGTTAGTTCAGCTGGAGCTGGGTGGATTAGTTTCTTGCCATTTGTTTTTTCACTTTCCGTTTTTCAGGCTTTGCATCCGCACCACGTTCACCTCAGTTAGCACCTCATTAACTCCTCTTCTCACACACTTGCTCGCTGACTGTGTTACACCGTGTCTGGTTCTCTTACAAACAGGTGACAGCTCCACCCTGTGGTTAAATCTTGTATGACAGTCAGTAACCGGAGGACTTGTCCCAACTAGAAAATGTAAATAATCGATTTTTGGGAAATTTAAAATCGATTCATAATCAGCCATTTAATAATCGCGATTAATCGATTATCGATTTTTTTCACCACCCCTAGCTGTTACAAAGCTGACGTGGCTCTCACCAACCGGACCATCAAGCAGGGTACGGTTGGCTGTGGAAACGTGTACAGGATCAGGCTTTACCGATCTGACCCGTACCAAACTGTACTGATCCGTACCAGACTGCCTGGTGGAAACGAGGCTTTATTAAACCATCCTTCTTACCAACAGCACAGATAATGTAGGCACCAAACCTGCATGAAAGACCTTCTTTTCATTTAGTTATATGAGGGTAATAGGATAAGCTGTAATGGCACTCACAATGGGTTTGTTGTGCTGTTTTCCCTAAAGTCACCAATGCGAACTTCAGCTCCAATCAGCTTCTCTTCACAACAGTCTCCTCTGTTTGTGATGGCAACTGAGGTGACAACGTAGCGGTCCAGCAGGTCCACCCTCCACCAGGGGTCGGTCGTCGGTCCACTGTGGGAGCAAGACCCAGCATCAAAGTTGGAGTCAGCGTTTCCATCGATTGCACTGTCGGCGTCGCCAATGATAAGAGGGGAGGCAAGTAACTGAGTTGCTTTGCCGCGCAGGGCCACATTTTCTGTTGGATGAAACATTTATTTTCTTCAGCTTTTCTTTTTCTGATGCAGGTTTATTTATTCAAGGTCATTGACTAGTTTAAGACTGCCAATGTTTAAGGAACATGCATTCATGGGATGAGCAGCAGAGTTGAGTAGGTGGGTTACACCCTTGAAAAATAAGCCAAATATCTTCTGTGAATATATTCTGCTGTTGCAAATAACTCTTATTTCAAACTTCTGGTAAAACAGGTGCTGACGAGCAGGTGCCTGATTGTCAGCACCTGTGAACATGGTTCTTGCAACAGTGGTTGTTGGGTACCTGCCCTAAAAATCAGCATGTCATCCCCAGAGCTAAATCCATAAATACAGACCCGGATTAACGTATAAGACAGATACTTTCACATCATGCTTACGATAATCGGCCAAGCATATCCCGATGAGGGGCAGCAAAAAATACACCACACTTTGCTTCATTGTTCTGCCTGAGATGGAATAAAGAAGAGTCAGTGAAACTTAAATAACAACAGAAAATCAAGGTGACTTTTTGCTAAGAATTCAGAACAAAGATGAAATGATCATTGGCTATCTGCTCTCTCTACCTTTTAAACAAACTGAACCTTCAAAAACCAATCACGATCATAATGTAATTATGAGAGAATGAAGATTTATTTCTTGCCAGAGTCAGCTCTTTGTATTCCTGAAGGTACATACTTTTATTCATAGAAATAAATGAAATCATAAAAAATAAAAAAATCCAAAATGAATTGTATACCTTGGTGTTGGGGACCCAGGAATGACGCTGTCCGCTGCGTGTGCCGATCAGCTTCACAGTTTGACTTTTTATAGCCCTCAAACGAATAAAAATATCCAATCACATCACACCATGTCATCTACTCCCATCAAAATAAATAGAAATGATTTTCCAGACATCTGATCCAAAGTGGTGATTCATAGACACACGATGACAAAGAGCGAAGTTCACGTAAAACCCACGCCTGGATTTTGTAGACAGAACTAAACTGATGCCAAGAGTTCAGATTAAGACATTCATCCCCTGGGGACAGATACCTGCAACTCATCCAACTATTGAGGGGCTATTTCAGGGTTATTTGAATTAATTGTTAACTTTCATGGCGTGCGCTTAATGGAGTTGCTCCAAGGTACATTTCTGACCTCCTCAGTTCATATTTGCTCGGTCATAACCTCAGGTCCTCAGCCAAGTCTCTGCTTAATGTCCCAAAACCAAGGCTGAGGACCAAAGGTGACACCCACTCTCTGGAAAAAGCTGCCAGACGAGTTCAGGATGGCAGACTCACTGACCTCTGTGAAACCGCTCTTAAAAACACATTTTAATCTGTTTTTATCTGATTTTCCTTCCATTCAGTGGTGGTTTCTTTTCTTTTTTTTTAGCTTCTTATGGGTCATTGACAGATACGAATTTTGAAAAGGCCAGTTTTAAAATATTAAAAATAAGTATATACAGTTGTGCCCCCAGCAGAATTCCTGACTTTTTGGCCTTTTCTCAGAATATATGAATGATAACACAAAATCCTTCCTATCACTCATGGTTAGTGGTTGGGTGAAGACATTTATTGAGAAACTTTAAAAATGACCCTGTTCAAAAGTTTACAAACTCTGGTGGTTTTTTCCTGATAAATGCACAAAAGTGAACACAAATGTGTTTGAATGTCTACTAAAGGTAACCATCCTCACCTGTGATCTATTTGCTTTTAATCAGTGTGTGTGTATAAAAAAATGAACAGGGTCTTCACCCAACCTCCAACTATGGGTGACAGAAAGGTTTTTGTGCTATTATTCATATTTTGTGAGAAAAGGCCATAAAATCATAAATCCTACTGGAGAGGGTGTAAACTTTTAGGCACAACTGTATATTTGACCATTGTTCAAGCATTTGTAATATAGTGTGCACATGTATTTATACAAAAACCCAATTAAAAAAATGTGAGTGTTTTTAAAGTTAGAGGTAAAGGACAGCCTTGAAAAAAAGTCATTTGGGGTAAACGTAATTTGTCTCAGAATTGAACATAACCACTAGTTGAAAAAGTATCAGTTATTGAATAAACATTTAAAGAAGGAAAGGCCTATAGATTTGCTGATAAAACTTATTCACAGTTTTGAGGTGGTCGCCCCACGTGACACTCAAACGAGGCTCGTACATCATAGTAGTTAAAGAATTAAAGAATTTTTACATTGAAAAAACACGTTAGTCCAATCGGATCACACCATATCATCTACCCCCATTAAAACAAATGAAACCAATCCAAAATCAACTCCAAAGTGGTGATTCATAGATGCTCCATGACAAAGAGTGAAGTTCATGTCAGCCCACGACTGGATTTTGGATTTTGGAGACGGAACTACACCGATGCCAAGCATTTAGTTTAACAAATTCAACCGCCAAGTAAAGACAGCTGCCACCCACTCATGCAAACAGAGAGGTCTAACTTCTTTTTTTACAGTACAGGCCAAAAGTTTGGACACTGTTTCTCATTCAATGTTTTTTCTTTATTTTCATGATTATTTACAATGTAGATTCTTAAAGAAGGCATCAAAACTATGAATGAACAAATGTGGATTTATGTACTTAACAAAAAAAGGTGAAATAACTGAAAACATGTTTTATATTCTAGTTTCTTCAAAATATCCACCCTTTACTCTGTTTACTGCTTTGTATACTTTTGGTATTCTTCAAGAGGTCGTCACCTGAAATGGTTTTCTCTTCACAGCTGAGCCTTATCAGGGTTAATTAGTGGAATTTCTGCCTTTATCAATGGGGTTGGGACCATCAGTTGTGTTGTGCAGAAGTCAGGTTAATACACAGTCGACAGCCCGATTGGACAGCTGTTAAAATTCATATAATGACAAGAACCAGAAACTCGAACACTGATTACAAGCAAGTATATCACAGATGAAGATGTTTTACCTTTAGTCGCCATTTAAACCCATTTGTGTCATCTTGTGTTCATGTTATCAGACCAAAATTACCAGGGTATGTAAACTTTGATCAGGGTCATTTTGGAGGTTTCTGTTGTGTTATGATTTAAAAAGAGATTTTTTGAGTTTGCTGCATATGATGAAAATCATAGAAGGAGATTTAATTTTAGGCATCAATTTGCTCGGACAACATTGAAACAAATGTGTATTTCAGTTGTTGGTGTTAAATTATGGAATTCTTAGCAGGATGACTTGAAGGAATGCAGAAATATTTTTTCAATTTTAAAAAAATTAGATAAAGAGAGACATTTCTTAAGTTATAACCTTGAAATTTAATTTGACGCATTGTTCTTTACTTATGTTTATTTGGGTTGGTTTTTTTTGGTTGTTGTTTGTTCTTTTGTTTTTTGTTTGTTTGTTCCCAGCTTGACAATCTTGAGACTTGAGTTCCTTTTTTGAAGGCTCAAAGAGTGGGGTGGAGGTGTTTTTTTTTCTTTTTTCTGTTTTTTTTGTGTTTGTATCTTTTTACTCTGGTCTTTTAAAGTTCTTGTTATGTATGTGTGTACAAGTGTGATGGGGAATGTGTGAATGTGTGTCTTTGATGCAACTGAGGCCTGTAGATAAGAATAGAATAGAATAGAATAGAATAGATAAGAAATTTGTTCTTCTAGCTGCTCCTTTCCAGTCATGCAGAGTTTCAATGTTTAAATATGCGTAATTTATCAAACATTGTAATATTGATAACTCTCATGTATGGGACAAATAAAATGAATGAATGAATGAAAATGTGTTTGGAAGAAAAAATTGAAAAAAATTGTTCAGGCCCTACATAGAATAAAAATATCCTGAATTTATGAGTAAATAACTTTTAAATGTCCACTGTAGTGACCACTATGCACCACTATGAGTTAATGATACTGGATGCTAAACAAATAAAAACTAGAAGTCAGATCCTTGTGGATGAGTTGCGGGTGTAATTACTTACTGTTAAACTCAACTCTTGGCATCAGTGTAGTTTTGTCTACAAAGTCCAGGGGTGGGCTTTACATGAACTTTGCTCTTTGCCATGGTGTGTCTTTGGAGCACCACTTTGGATCAGATGAGTTGAATAACATTTTTGTTTATTTAATGGGAGTAGATGACAGAGTGTGATGTGATTGGATTAACTTCGTTGTTTGAGGGCCATAAAAAGCCCAACTGAGAAACTAATCGGCCCGCCAACAGCCAACAGCCAACAGCGACATTCTTGAACCTGAGACACCAAGGTATACAATTCATTTTGGATTTTATATTATTTATTAATGTATCTAACGTGATATGACATCTGTGTATAAATGTGTGTACAATACAAAGAGCTGACTCTGCCAAGAAGTAAATCTTCATTCTCTCATAATTATTAAATGATCAGGATTCGTGCTTAAAGGTGTAGTTTGTAAAAAAAAGGTGATGCTGAAATATATTTAGCAGTTAGATTCAATAGGGAAACACTCCCTTGCTAAAGAGGCCTTTAAAGGGACTGTGAGGACTTTCTAAGTCAGGGGTGTCCAAACTTGTTTCCTAAAGGGCCGTGTTTGATGCTGTGAAAATGACCAAAGGCTGTCGGCTCCCAAAGTAACAAATGAGTGCTGTTTTTGAGATTATTTCTTTAAAATGATTTCAGAAAGAAAAAAAAACGATCTCTTAGTTCAGTTAAACATTCTTGCGCTGTTATTGCAGATGGAGATAAAAACCTAACCTGGGAAAAATATGTCATCATTTTTTGTGGCAGGATCAGGATCTGGACTTAATAATGTTTGTTTATAAGACAATTATAAAATCATTTTAGCCCCAAATATCTCTCCTGCATCAACTTTGAACCATCAGCTTTTGTCTTTTCTTCACCATTTCATAACATTGATTCAGTCTTGTGTCTTCATTCCTTCACGAAGCACATTTTTGCATTATGGCAAATACAATTTAACACATTAGCTGTAAAGGTTGCTGGTTTTTTGTAGATTACATCAGGCTTTAGCTTTATAAAAGTAGCCTATGTACAGCCTAAATCTTTGTGAGATGTTACCAGATATGTTGAGCTTTTTTGCAAGAACCTGACAGAAACTGTAAATGTACAGAATTAGAACATGATTAATTTAAGACAAAAATTAATGCAAAGTAAGATGATATCTGGGGGCTGCATGGAAATAGATGGCGGGCCATATTTGGCCCCTAGGCCTTAGTTTGGACATCCCTGTTCTAAGTGATCGCACAAAAAAGTCTCATCTTTAGATATATGCCTAATTATAACCAACAGAAATAAGTTATTCCTAGATGCCAATTCTCAGACTCCTGATCGTGCTAAATGTGGCTACTACAGCACAAAGTTACAAAGTTTGCTTAATGTCACGTTTTTTATTTCTCAAAACAAACACATGCCTTGTCAAGAGCCGTGTCCTCACAACAGTGTGTGCATAAGTGATACCACCATCAATTCCAGTCAAAGGTGTCACTGCAAACCACTTGAGACGGGTAGTCCTCTCAGTCTCAGTAAAGGTAGGGTCTGCAGGGTTTTCCTAAAAAAAATCTAATGTCAACTTTTACGGGAACAGTCCTACTGAATCGTCACCTACGGGGCCTTAAACATGTGTTATTGTCCACGTCTGCCTCACCCTCTCCTGTGCTTGTTATATTGATGTTTTGTTGTGTTTACAAACAGTTATGAAAAATTCCTTCAGACCCTACCTTTAAGGACAAGAAGCTCTTCTATGAATTGTATGATCCTCCAATTTTAAAGTTATTGCAATCAAGAACTTCTATCAGTACATTGTTTTTGTAGACTCTCTTCTTCCTCTGAGTCTTTATATCTGTGCATTTCTTTCAACCACTCACAAAGTATACTTAAGGACAAAATCATGACTGTCAAGAAATGTATTGAACATGTTACAAAAAAAAATCATGTTTGTCCTCAAGTTTTATTAATTATTTATAAATTATGACCCAGGTTTGGCTAACTTGACTAAGGTCTTTCTCACAGTTATTTTCAAACCACCTGACAACTTTCAGGAAGTTTTTCATCTTTGTTTTGAATTATGAGCAAAAATTCACCTTGATTTGCTGTTGTTAGTTAAGTTTCACTGATGATTCTTTTTTACATCTCAGGCAGAACAATGAAGCACAGTGTGGTGTACATTTTGCTGCCCCTCATTGGAATATCCTTGGCTCACGGTCACGGTAAGCATGATGTGTTAATATCTGTCTTCATATGTTAATCCAGGTGTGTATTTATGGATTTAATAGCAGCAGCCAGTGTTAAACTCTGGGGATGACATGCTGATTTTTAAAGCTGACAGCTACCAACCACTGTGGCCACGGTGGCAGATAATAAGACACGTGTGAGCTCCTGAAGGGACTAGAATGTTAAAACAAGAGTCGATAGATACAGCAGAATGAATGTAAATGTTTATTTTGACAAATGTAAAAGAATTACACGAAGCAAACAGAGTTAAAACAGAGAAACTTTGCAACTTTGTGTTGAATCAGAAGAAGACAAAGAAGCAACAAAAAGAATAAGTTAAAAAAAAAAGAAAAAAATCTTTGCAATTAACGCAAAACAAAACAAAACAAACTTTAAATCACTTGATTACCTTCTTTTACATTTTCAAAAAAGAGTGGAAGGAAGAAAAACTTATTAATTTCCACCCCTTCTCAATTAATAGTGATCTACTTGGCCAACCTTTTATCTATATCTCTCTCTATGGTTAATAACCATATACATACATATATACATATACATGCACACATACATACATACATATATACCCATATACAGATACATACCCACACATATATAACCTACTACATGATATAATATGATTTTTATCCATTGTCACCTATTGTTGACACTACATAATACCAAAAAGCCCCTCAATTCCTGAAATATGTCACCAAAACATCTGGCCTATACTCGTAACTAAACACTGAATGTATGAACATACACCCATACATTCATACACACACCAGTACTTTTTATACAAATATGTCAGTATACGTATACACACCCATACATACCTAAATACATATACATATATATATACATACACATACACACAAGCAACCCCATTAAACACTAGACAGCTCTTTTAATCAGAGCCTCAAGAATAATCTGTTTGGCATTGGCAGAAGATGTTTGGCTAATTTTTCAAAAGTATAACCCACATACTCAGCTCTGCTGCTCATCCTAGAATTAGCATATTCCTAAAACATTGACAATTCTTAACTGTTGAGGAATTTTCTGGAAGCTTGACCACTTGAAGAAGAAAACTCAGGAGACTCAGATGACTTAAGTTGAAAAAGTTTATGTAGCTCGATCGAGGAGAAGTGACAGACAGTACACTTGGATGCGCAGTGTAATGCAGAGTCAATTCTGCCAGACCTCTCTGTGTATTCAGTATTTATCATTTCTGATGTTTGTTATGTCTATTTAGGAGACCAATGAGTTCAGCTTAGGATGTCCCTCTCATCCTGATACAAGAGAAACAGTCCTCACTATGGAAGAATACAGGAATGTGTGTATCTAAGGCCAAATACAGGGCTGTGACTATGTTTGAGACATGCACAGGAAATTAAGGTAATAATTGTGTAGAATAATAAGAAATTAGGAAAATTCCATGACAGATCCCTCCTGTTTGATCGCGAGATCAACACCTTTTACCAAATTAACCACTAAACTGATTTTATTTTCCAATTATTCTAGAGAGGTCTGTAGAACTCAAAGTGCAAACACTTAACATGTAATGATTAAAATACATTTATCTTGCAGTTATACAAATCAAAATACATGAAATTCATTTATGTAAATATAAATTCCATCAGAGTCAAATCATCAAAATCAATCATTTTCTTTCACCCAGAACTTTCTACCAGTATATGGCCTGTGAGCCCTGCTCCTAAGAGAAGGAACGCCTTAGCAGGATAACTCTAGATCAATTTCTCTTCTAACTTATCTAATTAACCACACCGACAGTGTCAAAGGATTATCCTAGAGATCATAGGTCACACACTGCCCACAAGAGGCCAAAAACCACCCCCTTCTTCCCGTAATGACAGTGAGAGTGGAGCAAAAAGACCCCTTGCGGTAACTCCTCTACAGGAAAACAAAGGGTAACCTCCATTGGCAAAGGAGGGGAACCCCTATTGTTCCCTGCTTCACCTTCTACTTTTCTAACGTGGGTGTTAACATTGATTAAATACATTAATTAATTAAACAAATCCACAATTTAACAACAACTTTAAAAGACAAAGCAATCAATTGACTTCTCCTCAGAATAAATGAATGTTTTGTGTTTTTTATATATCAATCAAACAATCGAAAACATTTTAGTTTACTGATGGATTATTTCTGAAAATCAAACAAATCATAAGGTTAGTCAATTTTGAATTGATATGTTTTTGTCTTGTCCCGAATTGTGTATGTCAACGTTTTAGAGATTTGTTCCTAATCTCTCTTTTCTCCTCTTTTGTGGACCGATTATTAACGAGTCAAAAAAAAAGATCTCCAATAAACAGACCTGCATTAGACGACAAAAAGCTAAAGAAAACGAATCTGTGTTTCATCCAACAGTAAATGTGGCCTTACGCGGCAGAGCAACAATGTCATATCAGGGCATAGATAACTCAAGGGACGCCAAATTTGCAATCGATGGAAACACTGACTCCAACTTTGAAGCCGGTTCATGCAGCAGTACTATAGAAATGTCAGGCCCCTGGTGGAGGGTGGACCTGCTGGACCGCTACGTCATCACCTCAGTTGTCGTCACAAACAGAGCAGACTGCTGTTCAGAGAAGATCGACGGGGCTGAAGTTCACATCGGTGACTCTTTGCAAGACAATGGAACAGCAAACCCACTGTGAGTGCCATTGAACCTCATCCTACAAGAGATTTACTGATGTTTCTACAGACTTGTTGTTTTTTTTCTCTTAAAAACTTCACTAAAAATTCTCAAAAGCCAAGTCCCTTTGCCTCTTTCAGGGCTGCTGTCATTTCTTATATCCCTGGGGTGAGCGTCTACAATCTGGCAGTAGATAACATGGAAGGACGTTACTTGACGATCTCACTCCCTGGTTACAACAAAACTCTGGCGCTCTGTGAAGTTCAGATCTATGGGTACCCTGCCCCGACAAGTGAGATTTAAACTGATGTAAACATGTTGCTTCTTATGTTCGTCTGACTTCATACTTTCTTGAGTTGGGCTTTATTTTATTGTATTTTCCTCATGAATTTCCTTTTTTTTACAAGCAGGTGTAGTAACAACAGGGATGGCCAATCACCTGTACGTTCGTAAGAAACCGGCAGAATCAAACAGAGAGAGAAATTTAGGTTAAAGGCAGAACTACGAGCAGAGACCGCCTGTTAACCCTTTGTGTGCCAACCATTGACCAAACACAGCGGACAGCAGTTGTATCGATAGTTACTTCATATTAGTAATAATGATAATAATAATAATAACACATTTAACTCAAAGTCGCTTTACATTAAAATGTTAAAAGTGCAGGTGAAAACAATTTGTACAACAGAGGGTGTAATTGTGGCCCGCTGTCTATTTTCAAGCGGCCCCCAGCTCTCATCTTACCATGTGTTAGTTTTGTCTCTTAAATTAATCATATTCTAACTGTGAACATTTACAGTTTCTGTCAAGTGTTTTAAATAAATCTGAATATATGTGGTAACGTTTCACAAAGATTTGGACTGTGCATAGGCCACTTTATAAAGCTAAAGCTCTGTACAATCTGCAAAAAACTCAACAACTTTTACAGCTGGCATTTAAGTGCATTTGGCATGATGCAAAATGTGTTTCATGAGTTGTTTATAATAAAAAAAAAAAAACACATGAGAGGACCAGAAAACTCAATTAAAGATATGAAATGGTCAAAAAAAAAACAAAAGTTGAAGCATAAAATGTTTCAGAATCCAGGATCAGAGATATTTGGGGTTGAAAATGTTTTTGTAATTGTGGTATAAACAAATGTGATAAAATCCAGATCCTGATCCTGCCATAAAATTGTAACATATTTTTCCCAGGTTTGTTTTTATGTCAAAGGTCTGCAATAACAGCACAAGCATATTTGACTTAACCATTTTTTGTTTGTTTGCTTGTTTTTTTCAGAAACCACTAAAAAGGAAATAGTTTTCCGATAGAGCGCTCATTTGTAACTTTCATTGTTAGTAAACATGTCCATAAGAGCCGCCGGCCCTTGGTCATTTTCACAGTTTCCATTGCAGCCCCTTAGGGAAAAAGTTTAGACACCCCTGGTTTAGAGGGTAAAATAAAAACAGTGCAGTTAATAACAATTGAAAAAATCAAAGGAAAATGAGTAGACAGGATATTCAAGGATGCACGGGTTACTATGGAGTTTAAAGCAGTGCGGAAAATGTGTGTTTTTAATCTGGTTTTGAAGGTGGTGAGGTCAGCGGAGTCCCAGATTTGTTGGATGTAGTGAGTTCCAAAGAGAGGGGGCAGCAACAGAGAAGGCTCTGTGTGGAAGGATATTGGTAGAGACATGTCTCCAGCGCCCCTAACCAACTCTAAACCCCAGTGTGAGAAACTTATAGACTTGTTGGTCTCTGTTCATTGGTGAAATAGAGATGGGATTTATGGCTCTTTGAGAGGAGCCGGATCTTGGTGAGCCGTTCCTTTAAAAGAGCCGTTCAAAAAACTGGCTCCTTTAGCTCATTTTTATATTTATTAAGTTTTAAGAAGCTGGCCTGGCCTTAACTCATTTTATCTTGGAAATAGTCACTGGGAGGAACGAATTTAGATATCCCACCAATATGAGTTTGAATTATATTTACTTTAACCTTATTGACGTGTGGATTAGCTTTTTAAAGTCTGATCTGGATTCATTGTAAATATTCCACAGGGTAGCGGGATGGGGGGGTGAACGGATCCCAGCTGCGACTCGGTTCCCATCGTTCATATTAACGAGCCGTTCAAAAGAACCGGTTCGTTCGTGAACGTCACAACACTATGGTGAAATGATTTACCAATCTCACAGCGAAATCTGTCGGCAGTGAGGAAGCAAGAAGGGAAATGGAGAGTAAAAGATTATAACTGTCTGATGTCTTCAAAGATGAAAACAACACAAACATTTGTTTAGATACAAACAGCATGTATTGTTTTGTTTTTCTCTCAGGTGTTAACATTGCACTCAGAGGAAGAGCCTCACAGTCATCATTGGAGCCACCTGGCTTTGCGTTCTTGGCAAATGATGGAAATAAAGACAGCAATGTGGCGCACGGGTCCTGCAGTCACACGAAGAACGAATCCACCCCTTGGTGGCGGCTGGATCTGGTCAGACCCCATAAGGTGTTCGTTATTAAGATTACCGGCCCCGCAGATGCCCTACTCTCATCAGGACTGAGTGGAGCCGAGGTCCGCATTGGAAACTCTCTGGAAAACAACGGCAATGACAATCCCAGGTACATTTCACCCAGCCTTTTTACACCAATGGAAAAAAAAACATTGGTGGAAGGTCACAAAAGTGAGTTTGAACTTAACATGTTCGTGGGTCTTATTCATTTTATGGAACATGGTCTTATGAAACGTGTTTAATATGAAACTGTCTCTTTCTTAAAGGTGTGCTGTGCTTGACAGCTTCCCAAATTGTGCATTTGCTGAACTCATTTGTAATGGGATGGATGGTCGCTACATTAACATAGTCACCCCTGGAAGAGAGACAGACCTGAGTCTCTGCGAGGTGGAAGTTTTCGGCTCAGTCCTGGATTTTGAAGGTCCTGGACTGGTACTGCCTGGTAATGGTACTGAACTTGTAAACAAGACTCTGATATGATTGTTTACCTGAAAGAAAATGCCGAATAAAAGTTTCTGCATCACAATACAAAAGATCCTGTTGTACTCTCAGTGCATCCAGAAAGTATCCACAGCACTTTTTCAACATTTATGTTATAGCCTAATACCAAACTGAAATGAATTCATGTTTTCCCTGAGAATTCTACACATAACACCATAATGACAAAATGTAAAAAAGATTTTGTGGAATTTTTGCAAATGTATTAAAAATAAAAATCGAAGAAATCACAAGTACATTTGTAAGGACCTGGGTTCATCTCTCATTAAGACAGCAACCCTGAGCACACAGCCAAAATATCAATGAAGTGGCCTCAGGACGACTGTGAATATTCTTGAGCGGCACAGCCAGAGCCCAGACCTGAATCTGACCCTGACCCCCAAGAAAAATGTCATATAATCTTAAACCTAATCATTTCAACTCTGACACTTCTTTTAAATCACAAGTCCAACTATCTTAGTGTTTATTTAGCTATTATCAGAGAACAGAGCAAGGGTTTAAAGTGTATGAAGCTGTATTTTTGTTTATCACTTGGGAGCAGAGAAACTAATCCAAGCTGCTGTCTGAAGTTGTTTTGTTGCCTCCTGATGAATTAAAAAATGTTAATTCTTTCATTTATCATGGTCTTTGATGTGTGTCTTACTTAGATTCCTGCATTCCAACCCAACTGTCAATAAAATGAAGAGTCAGGTTACGTTTGCTCTGCTTGGTGAGGTTGGAGATGGTAGATGAGCACTGATAAGACATAACTAGGATTCACTCATGTTACTGACACATCTCAGCTAAATGTAGCTGGCGACTAAACCAAGGTATCGTGTAGGTATCGTAAACCAAGTGCGTTTGTATAAAAAATGAACAGGGTCATTTTGGAAGTTTCTGTTGTTTGTTATTAAATGTCTTCACCAAACCTCTAACCATGCGTGACAGAAAGGTTTTTGTGTTATCATTCATATTTTCTGAGAAAAAGCCCAAAAAAATCAGAAAATTCTGCTGGAGGGGGTGTTAACTTTTAGACACATCTGTATATATTGAAAACTGTCATAGACAAACATTTGAGGGTGAAAAAATGGATGAGAGAGACCTAAAACTTTTTTTTCATGCCTGAGACAAATAAAAACAGCTTAAAACAGCAATAAAAACAACAACCTTGAATGCATCAGTTTGTCATTATGGCAACATTTCGCTTGCCAAACTCAGGGTATAATGAGAATGGAAAGTAATCTGCTTGTGTGCAAGAATGAATTAAATATGTAACAGGATGATAGACTGATAACATCAACTTGTCTTTCAGTTTTATTTTTTATTCTTCACTTTAATCTACAAACTGTTAACTCTGGGCCACATATGTCTCTGAAACAGACAAAAAGGGAACAAACTTGTACTGTAGCACAAATTCTATGGTTTTCAAAGACATCAAGTGCCTGCACAATGAACCAAACAGCAACTTTTTATGCTTGTTTTTCTGCCCCCTGGTGGCTGATTCTCTCGCTGCAGCCTCAACATACTCATAACAATCAACTCTTTGATTGTGGTTTTAAATTAAATAAAAAAAGTTTAATCCAGAATTCCAATGTAATGGATTTGAAAGTAGAAAGGATTAAGAGTTTTTTTCTGCTATCAGAGATGACAAAGTGGAAGTGAAACATCAGTATAAATATCAGTCAGAGACACATCAAAGACCATGATAAAAGAAAGAATCAATGTTTGATTATTCATCATGTGGCAACAAAACAAATCCAGAAGGCAGCTTCAGTTACTTTGTCTGCCTCCCAGAGATTTATAGCAAAAATGCAGCTTCATGCACTTCAAACTCTTGCTCTAATCTCTGATAGTGGCAACATGAAAATAGTTTGACCTGTGATTTAAAAGAAGAGTCCAGAGTTGAAAATGATCAGACTTGACATTATGTGACATTTTTCTTGAAGCTCATTCAACACAGAGCGAGAGCTGAAAGGAGAAAAAGATTTGATGATTTCCACTTCATATCTTTACCACCAAAATTGACTGATGACCAGCAACACCAAATAATCCTGATGGTTTCTTAGACCCTGGCTACAAAACAAAACAAACACAGAACATTTAAAAAAAAACAACAACAGTAACTTTTGATAGCTCAAATCCCAAACTGTAGTTTTGCATAAAGCGCCCTTTCAATGATATTTAAACTTACAGTATTCCAACTCTCTGATGACTTTTTTTTGCCACAACAATCCATTTAGAAACAAAGAATGCCCGTGACAGTACAAAAATGATCTTTTTATCACGCTGCAGAAAACTGAAATAGTCATTTTTCAGGCGAACGGTCAAATCAAAGCCTCGTTTATAGATTCAGATAGTCTTAGTTCACACAGTAGGATCAGCTAAATTCTTGCATCTGTTTAATCCTAATCCAGGACTGAGCCGTAAACCTCCACCTCACAGAGAGTCAGGTACTCTGTTCTTCCAGGGATGACTATGTTAATGAAGCGACCATCCATCCCATTACATTTGAATTCAGCAGTAGCACCAGCTGGGATGTTTTGAAGCACAGCACACCTTCAAAAAAAAGAGACAAATACATTTTAAACACGTTTCTTAGGGCAGTGTTTCATAAAGTTGTATAGATTCAAGAATTTGCAGGAATATGTTGATTTCCAACTCATTTTTTGTTACCTTTGACACATAAGGTGTTTTTATTTTGTTTTCAAAAGGCTGAAGAAATTGTACCTGGGGTTGTTGTTGCCGTTGTTTTCTAGAGAGTTTCCGATGCGTAGCTCAGCTCCATTCAGTCGTGATGAGAATCGGGAATCTCTGCGGTTTGTTACCTTAACAGTGAACACTTTATGTGTCGTGATAAGATCCAGACGCCACCAGGGGGTGAAATCGTTATTGGTGTGAGTGCAAGCGCCACGCCCTCGATCATTGTCATTATTCCCATCATTTGCCAAGTTTGCCATGCCCTCATCATAAAATGATGACTGTGAGGCTTTTCCTTTAAGGGCAAGGTTAACGCCTGAGAGAGAAAGAAAATATATATTAGACCACCACCCAGTGGGAGGTGCGTGCCGTCCCTGCCCTAAACTGTAAGCATACTGCCAACTACTATATTATTATTATATTTCTGTGATGGTTAACCCACATTATGATTCTTTAGATTAACAATTTTCATTCCTGAACAGGAAAACATGTTGTAGTCCAGTGGTTCCCAACCTTTTCCAACTCAGGGCCCAGTTTAGAGCCTCAAAAATGTCCAACCCAATCAGCACGTAGGCTATATAATGTCACGTTAAAACCCTGTTTTTAACAATGACCCAAAATGTATTAAAAAAATTAATAAAAACCAAAATGTATGAACTGGAAACAAATGCAAACCTCGAAACAAAATAACTTTTTGGTCGTTGTTACATTTTGGGTCATGATACCCATTGGGCTCTAAAATTAAAGGTTTTTTTTAAAATCTGAATAACAGAATGAGTTTAATGTGCTTTAAAATGTGAACTGACTTTTAAAATTTTCAACATCATTCTGTATATTTGTATCTTTTTTAATTTATTTACAAATTTACCCCCAACTAAAATCAACATATTTTGGAAATGAGTTTGCGGCCCACTTGCAATTCCTTCGCGGCCCACCAAGGGGCCGCCGCCCACAGGTTGGGAATCAATATTGTAGTCATTAATTTCTGACTTTCTGGTATCAAAAGGTGGATTTAATTTGAAATTCTTCACTCCCGATCAAAACAGTAAAGAGTCTAAAAAACACCAATATTTAAGCACATCATGATGCTTGATGGCTTCCATCATTATTCTCTCATCACTGATGTGTAGCCAAACAAACTCACTGATCCTGTGGTGTCCAGAAGTAATTAGGGGCTACAGCTCAACTTAATCAAGTATAAAGTCTGACTATTATTGACTATTATTTGAAGCAACATGTTAACACTGGTTTAAATCTCACCAGTTGGGGCAAGGTACCCATAGACCTCAACTTCACAGAGTGTCAGAGTTTTTTCAGAACCAGGTAGATGGATCGTCACGTAACGTCCTGCCATACCATCTCTTGTCAGGTTGTAGGAGCTTCCTTCAGGGATCTTAGGAATCATGGCAGCTCTGAAAGAGACACAGAAACTCAACTTGTTTTGTTTGTTTATTTATAACAAGGATAGCCCTTTAGGACGCACTGTCTCATTTTCAGGGGGTCTTTACGAAAGACGAATATAATCATCAGTAATACAAAACCATAACTTAAGGTAAATCCAGGGCAGAGTATGAAAATATGTAAACACACGCAATCACTAACATTAAAAGGTGCAGTCTGAAGAAATTGGTAGCGTTTTGCCAATCATGTACTGTGGAAATGGGATCTAATGTTTACCTGCATGTAAAGTATGTTAAAATAATTATATTTTATTAAGTGATTGGGTTTTGTTAAGTTATTACGTTTTATTAAATTTTATATTTAAGTTGCAGTCCTGTTCAGGGAGGCAGACATAAAGATTTTGGGGAACAGACAGAGCAAAACATGGTTTTCAATACAAGCCTGGCCACTGGTTCTTAAATCCTCTTGTGAAGCAGGCAGAGAAGAGCAGGGAGAGTGGTTGCTGTTTTTTCAGTAGAAGAAAAAGACAGTGGTTGTTGGAGAGGAAGAAGAGAAAGGGTGTTTCTTGTTATATTGCACAAAATAATTTTTATTGATTGTATTTTATAATGGAGAACCACAAGCATGTTTCCCATGATCGTTAATCCAACCCATTGAAGAATAACAGAGGACCTAAAGATGAACCTTGTGGTGCACCTTTGTCAATAATATAGAAGTCTGACTGGCTGCCCTGAAAGATTGAAGAAAATAACAGAATTTTGCATCTAATTTGATAAGAGAGTGGACAGTGGGTAGAGCAGGAAACAGGGTGGGAGTGGGGCAATGACATGCAGGAAAGAGGCCACAGGCTGGAGTTGAATCTGGGTCACAGATTCAACACAGATTTGTTTTTTTCAAAACAAAAAAAGCATCAACTGTAGTGCACACAAAGTCTGGTCTGTGTTGTAGGATAAGGTTTAATGGCACTGACTGTGGGTTTGCTGCTCCATTTTCTTGTAAAGAGTCACCGATATGAACTTGAACCCCGTCGATCTTCTCTCCACAACAGTCTCCTCTGTTTGTGATGACAACTGAGGTGATGACGTAGCGGTCCAGCAGGTCCACCCTCCACCAGGGGTCTAACATTTCTATAGTGCTGCTGCATGAACCGGCTTCAAAGTTGGAGTTACGGTTTCCATCGATTGCACTGTTGGCGTCTCCAAAGTAATGCATGAAGCGATGTGACTGAGTTGCTCTACCACGCAGGGCTACATTTTCTGTTGGATGAAACAGATTAACTTTCTTCAGCAAGAGTTGAGTAGAGTAGGGCTGGGAATGTATAGTGGAAAAGCGCCATTACTGTGCAGTCTAAGGCAGTGATTCCCAAACTATAGGCTGCGCCCCCTGGTGGGCTGTGAAGGTATTGCAAGTGGACTGCCAAATCCTTTCCAAAATAGCAGTATTTTTGGGGTAGGGGTGGAGGTTGTAATTAGATAAAAGTACAACAGAAACAAAATGGGTTGACTTAAGAACAAGTGACCTTTAAAGGGAAAATAAACTTGTTCAAATATTCTGTACTTTTTTGTTGTTGTTTTTCTCTTCAAGTATTTGTCATGGCACAAGCAAATGAGAGGTAGGAATTTTTGTTATTGGCCAACTACAAATAGAGCCACTGTGCAGCGTGAAAGCATTGCACTTGACTTGTTTATGTTTGATGCTGAAACTGGAGTACGAAGATGGAAAATTGGCTAACGAAACAACTAACATTGTCAAATAAAGCCTTGAAGCCATGTTAACCAAGTCGTCGCAGTTTTTTGAGACTTTGAAGTGAGCGCTGAGTTGGAAGAGGTTGGGAACCACTGGTCTAAGATATGGACAAAACAAGTTAACAGGTCTTTGAAACCTTTGTGATGGTTTTCAAGATACAAAATTCAGTCGAAAAAAAATCTACCCCTGGATAAAACAAGAAATGTACTTGCTCAGTTTAAGATATTTATACCCAAGAAAACACATCACACATATTTACAGATTCTTTTTAAGCAATTTAAGCATTATTTTTGTTTTTCTTGACTTGTCAGGTTAATGTGGCTCATATTAAGTATCATTTCTACGTAAAATAAAACATGGAAAAAGTTCTAAGATTTTTAGTTTTTGCAGAGGAAAGAAAGTATAGGTCTCTGGTTGATTCAGGCTCTGAGTGGTAATTCTTCCTCACATGAACAAATCTGTATTCTCTAAATCTGTGTCTATTGACTCTACCAAAGCAGTGCAAAAATGTCTCAAACCTGCTTTCTGCTCATAGACAGCAGGGGTCAACTGACCCAGTAAGAACAGAATTCAGACATATTTAATCTGTAGAAAAATGACCTGACCTCTAAGCTGAGGCAGAAATCCCTATAAGGATGGGGAGAAATAAAATGTTCCCCGAAAAGATATAACACCACGTAAAACTTACCGTAGGTAGAAACTGAGCATGATCCCAGAAGGAAGTTCAGGAGCAGAATTGAACTGTGTTTCATTGTTCTTTTTTTAAGACAAACAAAAGAGGAGAAACAGAATTAAACAGCAAAGAAATGGGCGTTGTTTACATGATATCAAAACTACTTTTGAAATCTCTTTGATGATAACTGGTGGTGAGTGAGATACAATATGAACCACCAGACAAAATACAATCTATATGTGTCAGAAACAAGGCTTATGTTGCTCATAAACTGACAAATACTGATGGATAATAAACTTGACTGCAATCTGTCTTGCCTGTTTTTATGGCTGAGTCATGGAAATACCATCAGATTTAATGTTAAAAACATATAAGTGAGTTTTTTTTTCCTGCTGTGAAATTTAGGATTTTAAGAAAAATACATTTAGTTTTCAAAACCCAACATATAGATTATGTCTTGCAGCAATATAACCTTTTTATTACATTATTTCTGTTACTTTAATTGCACAAAAGTTGGTGAACAGTTGTGGATATAAAAATGAAATACCCATATCATACACTCATGTTTGGTTTGAATAGATATTGCTGTGTTTTTGCTTCAATAAATTGAAATTAGATAATCATAAACTCTGGCTTGATAAGTAAAATTCACCAAATCCAAACCTTAATATTTTGATATTTACTACTTGATTTTTGCTATGACAAAACCTTTAAACATAATGTTTCTTGATTCAACGTTCTTCAAACAACATGTAGTTAAAAATGCAAGTGATAAATCATCAGTCTTACCTTCAAAGTAAAACCTCAGGAGAAGACTTGAAGCTGCTGCTTGTAGCTACAACTGAATATGGAGCACAACTGGATATTTATACTCACACCTTATCAAAATGTGCCATTGTTCTGTTGATGGTTTACAGGGTTAGGGGTCAGTCAGGGTCTGTAGACGATGCTCATTGTCACCAATAAATAGGTCAGTACTTGACCCCTTTAAAAAAAAAGCTGTTTTAAGACCTCATCTGCTTTGTAACTGTAGATAAGATGCATTGTTTGCAGGTCATATAAAAGTGTGCTCATTTTAATGTAGACCCATAAAAGTAAACTGGGGCACATGACTAGAGATGGAACTTATGGCTTTTTAAAGGTTTTTATAAAGGAACCAATCACTGGCAGCAATTATAAGATACAATTTGGCTCAGAATAATTCAGACTTAGACATTTACTGTTTTGACTTTAACATCTTGGCTGTGCTTTAGGGTCATTGTCCTTTTGAAAGATGAAACATTGCCCCAGTCTGAGGCCAAAAGTGCTCCTGAGCAGCTTTTCATCCACTGTACATTGCTTCATTCATCGTCCCTTAATCCTGACTAGTCTCCCACTTCATGTAGCTGAAAAACATCCCCAAAGCATGAAGCTGCACCACCATGCTTCACTGTAGGGATGGGATAGGCCAAATAATGAGCGGGGCCAGGTTTCCTCCAAAGATGACACCTGGGCATTCATGTCAAAGAGTTCAATCTTTGTCTCATTAGAGTAGAGAGCTTTCTTTTTCATGGTCTGAGAGTCCTTCAGATGGCTCAGGAAGCTGCTGCTGATAATAACTGGATGCGGCACACAAACAGATATTTATACCCACATCTTATCAAAATGTGCTGTTGTTTTGTTGATGGTTTACGACTGTTGACTTGTTTCCTGGTCTGCAGATAATCTTTATTTTCGCTATTAAGCGGGTCAGTGACTGACCCATTTCAACAAGCTGAACAAAACAAAAAAGGTTTCAGAAACCAAAGTTAACAGTGATGAGCAGCACACAAACAGTTTAAAGTGACACAAAATAGAGAAAGCTGATGAACCTGATGTCTAATATAAACATCTGCAGTAAGCAATCAAAAAGTCAGATGGTTTAAAGTCCTACAGCAGGCATGTCCAAAGTCTGGCCCAGGGGCCGATTGTGGTCCATTTTCATGTGGCCCCCAGCTTTCATCTAGTGTATTAATCATATCACTTAAATTGATCATGATCTAATAGTGTGCATTTACAATTTCTGTTAGGTACTTAGAGAAAAATCTTAGTATATCTGGTAACCATTAACAACAATTAGGACCATGCATGGGCTACTTTTATGAAGCTTAAGCTCTGTTCAATCTGTTCAACCAGTACAAGAGGACAGACACAAACCGTCCCCCAAGAAAAAAAAAAAAAAACACAGGCCAGAATAACAAACAAACAAACAAGCGAGCACCGACGAAGACGACATAAAAGGAAAAAAAGGGGGCATTGCAAAAAACAGGTTTAAAGCGCAAAATCGAAATGTTGTATACACGCCTACATTATCCATAAGCCCTTTCAAGTGGGAGCTCGCGAGAACTGAAAAGTACTGACACGTCTGCGGCTGCGCACTACCATTCGAAAACTTGCACGGTGAGCGTCGCTCGCGGTGGAGGAGAAAGAAACGCAGCGAACGAAACACACAATGGCGACGGCGGCGACAACGGCAGGCGGAACGGGATCAGGAGGACCGGCTACCGGCCCGGTTGGGGGCGGTGGTACTGCAGTGGGACGAAAAAAGGATGGCGGTCCTTCTACGAAATTCTGGGAAAGTTCAGAGACGGTATCGCAGCTGGAGACGGTTCGGCAGTGGATCGGGAAGAACTACAAGAAGGTGAGCTAACGGCTGCGGCTCCATTGATTCCTATGACGGCCCGCGTCCTCCAGCACAATGGAGCGCAGCCTTCTCACTCAGCAGACCACTAAACTAAACAACTAAACCTATCCTAAACGGTGATTTAGCGAACAGTTTTACAGATTTTGGGACTTACTTAACTCCCAGTTATTCTATATTGTGCTAACGCCTCAACAAATTATCGTTTTATACTTAACGAAGCTGCTTATCAGTCAGTTAGCTCAGTGCTAACCTGCTAACAGTCCACCCCTCAAACTAAAAACTGAGTATTGTTTACAAACGGGTCACACAATCATGTTGCAGCTACAGTAATATTTCAACAACTTTCCCGTGGGAACGATTCTGATGTAAAAAATATATGCAAACCAACTTTTTCAGACTATAAATTAATTAGTCATCCCACAACGTGCAACATTTGTTTTCATCACTGCAACAATTATCCTTACACCTCTGTATTTACATCTTTGTTTTGTTATTACTCTGTGCACATTGTGTACTTGTAGATTGGCTCTTAACATATTTCTCGTGATTACATAGTCGTGTATACACTTTTCAGTGTGAATGTATTATTCTTTCACATACAGCTCTATAAAAAAATGAAGAGACCACTGCTAATTTTTCTGTTTCTCTGATTTTGCAATTTATAGGTATTTGTTTTGAGCAAAATGAACATTTTTGTTTTTTATATAAACTACTGACAGCATTACTCCCAAATCCAAAATATTGTCATTTAGAGCATTTATTTGCAGAAAATGAAAAATCTCCAAAATACCAGACTTCAAATAATGCAAAAAACAAGTTCATATTCAATTTTAAACTACACATTACTAATGTTTTAACTTTGGAAGTATTCAGAAATCAATATTTGGTAGAATAACCCTGATTTGTAATAACATCTCTCATGTTCTTCACCAGTTTTTCACAGAGGAGAGTGATGACCACAGCAATGGTTTTTATAAATTTCCTCGTTAAATAAGATTTGTTTCAGGTGATCACCTCATCAGTACCTTGTTAGGTAGAAACAGTTGTGCTTGTGTTGAAATTCATCAGACACTACAATGGAATGACCGTCATATATGTAGAGATGCTCTGAAAATTTGCAGTGGTGTCTTAATTTTTTCCAGAGCTGTATTCCTGAAACCCAAGCTTTTGTCTGGTGTGCACTTTTTATTTTTCCTCGCAATTTGGGATAAGTAAGATCCAATAAGTATTGATAATAATCATAGTATTTTTACAGGAGGTTGATTTTTAGTATTATTAGTTAGCTGTTAGTTTTTAGATCATAAGTGTCGTGGTTCATAACTACATTTTTTTATTTTTTTACATAGAAATGGATGTAAAGTTGTGATATCACCAAAAAAATGGCACGCGCAGTGTCTCAGGGTTCCTACACATCCTTAAAAAGTCTTAAATTCATTAAAATGTTATATTCTAAAATTACTCAAAGGTCGTAAATTTGTCAGGGCAGGATTTGTGTGTTGCTGTTTTTGCTGGACTTTTTGAGAAGGAGACTTAAAGGGGATACCGTCTTAAAAGCTGCTGATATGAATTTTTACCCGTATCCTGTGTCACTGTTTACACTTTTACATACAACAATTAGTCAGAGAGAATCACTGTGTTCAATAAACAGACAAAAAGTAAACTTGAATGACTCTCATTAAGTGACGCACGCTATGATTTGTTTTTAATACAGCATGATCCCCAATCATCGACCATTTTTATGTGTTTTTGGTCTTAAATTTCATTCAAAGTGGCATTAAAAAGGTCTTAAAAAGTCTTAAATTTGACTTGCTGAAACCTGAAGGTACCCTGTGTCTCTAAATGTGGATAATAGGTCAGAGTTTAAAAAGTGTATTTAAAATATCATGGGTCTAAGAGGCAATAATATAATTCCCACATATTTAGATGTTGGGTTTTAAGAGGTTAAGTATTATTTGGTAATATTCGCACTACACAATACTTAACGTCATTGTTTACTTCCCCAGTTGTGGGAGAAATAATGGATTACTTTATCATAACATCACAAAACTACAATAAATTTCACTGTATTATCATTTGACCCAACTCCCTCACAAATCCCACCTAAAATTACAGTTTCACAGTCAAGAACTTGCCTAAAATCTGCAACCTAACATGTTATGAATTCAATACCTTGCAGTCTATAAATTCAGTACCTCATGTATTGAATTTATCTGCAACCTTTCTTTCAATACCATGATACCCAGCTCACAAAACGAGCCTTCCTCCATCACAGCAACATAACCAGCCTCCATCTGTTTTTATCTGCTGCCAATAGATTTTGGGGCTGTAACAACTAATCAATAAAATCAACTGGTAAAAATGCTGATGATGTTTTTCACAATCCTGGGCCACTTTGTTTTCAGTTTATTTGTTTTTTCTTCCTTTTTTGTTGGATTATTTGGTGGTTTCTGTCCCTTGAAATTGCTCTGCCTTATTCACTTTCAAATCTCTGTTAGAAACTCACCACATTTTATTAGCTTTTAAGTTGTGATTTGTGGAATTACAATTGATTTTAATGATTAATCAGTGTCTTTAAGTTCTGAAAAGCACTCTATAAACAAAAAGTATCATCTATTATTATCTAATGATCCACATGTCAGATCAGTGTGTGTATGCTACAGGCCCAGTTGTATTTGCCACTGAAGCGTGAGCGACATTGAATTTTGTCAACACAGCAGCATACCAGACTGTGCGTAGGCGCTCAGCCTCTAACTTAGCCAAACAAAAAACCAGTCCCCCTGTCTCCCCATGCTCTTCTTCTGTTCTGTTTGAGTAACAGCAAAATAATTCAAGCAAACAGAACCAAATAAATCTCAAATAAGAGCCATAGGAGGCTTTTTTGTCATGGGAGTTGAATTTTTTACACACAGCATGGTGTAAACACACAAACTTCTGCACATGCTTGACTTGTGTTTATCTACAGTCAACAATTGTACTAGTGTTACAGGATATAGACAGTTATGATCCCTGCTTTTATTTGTGATTATATAACAGAAATAAAAATAATCCATGTGAGGATGGAATATTTCAGGAAGTAAGTGATCATTTTATCCTTGAGGTTGATCTGTTAGAAGCAGGAAAAAGGTCAAGGGTAAGGACATGTTAATTAACTGAGTTAGTGTCTTGAAAACTGCTCAAATAGTTGAAAAGCTCAGTGCTGGCTGTGATGGAAAAGAGATAAGATAAACCTTTATTAGTCCCACAGAGGGAAATTTCAGCTTTACAGCAGCAGCAGGATACAAGAGAAACATAGAAAGATTTACAAATGAAACTCTCGGTAATTAGAATAAAATAGACAATAAACATAAATACAATTCAATGAAAATAAATGAAAGAGCATGAGCCTTTCAGCAGTATTTACAAGATTAACATATGTAAAAGATCTGAATGAGAATAAGTGAAATAAAATGAAATAAATGAAAGAGCATGAACCTTCCAGCAGTATTAACAATATTAAAAAATGTATAAAAAGATCTGAATGGGAATAAGTGAAATAAGTAAAATGAAAAACAAATAAATGAAAGAGCTTTTGCCAGTCTGCAGTATTATTAACAGTATTAAAAGTTGTCAAAACATGTGATGTGATGCTTTGGTGATATCAAGGTTTTTTTTAGCTTAGAGATTTCTGCAGCAGTACATTTCTTTATTATAACGCTGCTGTCTTCCACATAACCTGCTTTAATGAAACAAAAGCTATCTATTTTTGTTGGACGTTACGTTGCATTTGTCCCTTTGACAGTGGCCTAGTTTTATGTAGACCATCTTGCACAAGCCTTTTCCCCTTTTTAGATTTCCTTGTCCTATTTTTCCATTCTCTGACCTTGTATCATTCCTGCTTCTTGAAATTTTAAGACCCTCTTCCAGTGCAGGAGTGAAAATGCATCTACTTTAAAGGGGAAAAAAAAGTGGAGCCATGTCACAGAAAATATTCTGTTGGAAGACTTTGCAAGCTCTGGATGTTGTTTACCCCGAACTAAAAAAATCTATATTTGGAGAAAAACAACTTATTCAGACCTTTTCTGTAGAGCTGCAATCTCCTTACATAGTGTATAAAGTGGGTTCAAATCAAGTTTATTACATATTACGTACTGAAAACGAGTATTTATCTGTACCTGAGACTAAGAGATCCATCAGCCTATTCTGGCAGTGATTTCAACCTACATTATTAAGGATTAAAAACATCTGTAATTACTTTGAAATGTGAATTATGTTTTGCAAGGTCCTAACTAAACATTGCTTCCCAACAAATGGTGTGAAACACTTTATTTGGCCAATCTCCAAGTGCACAATACCCCTGCAGCCTGTTTCAGTTTGTAAGTGTAAAAACCTTATTGGGAAACGTAATCTAGATGTGGTGTAGATGTTTGAGTAATACTTCCTGAATGAGAACAGTATCTACACCTCACATATTTTACGTTTAGTTGCTATCAGAGCATTTGAGTGGAGAGGAGTGGTGAGAATTTCCTCCTCTCTCCTAAGGGTGTCTACCTCCTTGCTCAAAGACTCAAAATGACAAAAAATTACATTCTTAGGCTCCTTTCACGCAACAGCATGTCACCCAAAATCGCAAAAAACAGTGAAAAAAACCCAGCTTTTTTCACATGCTTCAGACTTGAGCAGAACGACACCCTGCTCCGCCTTCCCATCTATGAAAAAATTATCTTGATCTGCGCCTTTATTAAATTAATTTATATGCATTTATAAAATTCACTGGCCCCACTCCCATGCTCTGGTTGCCATTGCCTTATTAAGGATATTTAAAGGGACTGTTAGGACTTTCTAAGTGATCTTGAAAAGGTCTCATATCAAGATATATGCCTGATCACAATCAACAACTTCAAATGAGATCATCAGTACCAAAATAGGCTATATCTTAATGCTATTTCACAGCTTCACCATCAGGTGTATTTACTGCGTGTCGAAGTCTCAATGACAACACCACGCCAGCTGACAAGTTTAGCAGCGAGAGGAGACATCTGTGTTTTTCTCTGCTGAAAATATAATTAGTCATAGTGTAAACAGGATCAGGACTTTCTGACAAAAAGGTAGAAGAAAGCTAAATGGGAGAGTGATAGAGCATGGGCTGAAGCTAAAGGCTAAAACACGGGTTAAGCTGTTTGTACTAATGTTCATTCCAACCTACAAGCAGCAGTTTTTCTGCAGTGATCTGTTCAAAGCTGAGAGTCTGTTAATAAAATGAAGAGCCAGGTTACGTTTGCTCTGCTTGGTGAGGTTGGAGTTGGTAGATGAGCACTGGTAGGACACAACCAGGATTCACTAACTTACTTACAAATTTTTCTTGTTGTCATGTTTCAAACAATTGTGCCACATAACTGTTGATAATTACATTACCTCATCATGTATTATCTGGTACAATGTTGTCTTGAACAAAGAAAAGCTTGTTTTAAAAATGATCAAAACAAACACATCTTGTTATCACAACAGTTTGCCGTCTTCCAGCTGAAGGAGTCGCTCTTTAAGTAGAATTAAGGAGAGGAAAGCTGTGGTGTGTGTTTTCTTGGATGCCAGCGCCCCTGATGTGTGTTAATGAATCTCTTTCTTTCTTTGCCTGGTTCCAGTACGTCCAGAACGACTCCCCCTCCAGTAAATCTTTGGCGGGTCTGGTTGTTCAGCTGCTGCAGTTCCAGGAGGATGCATTTGGACGCAGGGTCAACAACCCGGCTCTCACCAAGTTACCTGTAAGCAAATCATCACAGCAGCCTTGTTCTGCGTCTGAACTCCTGCAGATCTCCAGCAATCTTAACTTTGTGGTTTCATTCTGTCCTCAGGCCAAGTGTTTCCTGGATTTCAAGGCTGCGGGGGCCCTCTGTCACATCTTGGGGTCGGTGTACAAATTTAAGAGCGAGCAGGGATGGTGAGTTTCTTCAAATTCTGGAAATGATGCCTGTTTCTGCCAAACCTCTTAAAATG